>PVKC010016723.1:0-20676 GCA_004027635.1 Crocidura indochinensis
GGGGGGGGGGGGGGGGGGGGGGGGGGCAGATCAGAGAGACTGGTCAGTGAAGGAACTTTTGGCAGAAGTTTTGATACTGTCCTGCTTTGTTAGAAGGAGAAAATACTGAGGCCTGATTTCTAATGGTCAAAAATAAAGAGAGATATAGTCACAACCACATTAGAATTAAAATGCCAAACAATCCATACAAAAGGGTCAACTTATTGACTTCTCTTAGGCGGGCCTTTTTGGCAAAATTCCTATTTTTCAGGAGTGCAGTACACCTAGAAGGCTTGATGAGAGCTTCTGGTTTTGTGCCCTCCTGAGTGGGATGTGATACAGAGCAATGTAATTGACTTGAATATTCAGAGAATGACCCTCAGACTTACAATCATTAATCTTTGATAAAGGTGCAAGAAAAGCAAAAAGGAGCAAGGAAAGCCTCTTCAACCATACAAAAAAAGACTCAGACTCCCTCTAACACCATGCACAAAGGTCAAATTCAAATGGATTAAAAACCTTGCTATCAAAACCTGAAACTATATGGTATATAGAAGAAAATGTAGGGAAAATACTCCATGACATTGAAACTAAAGGCATCTTCAAGGGAGAAACACCACTGTTCAAACAAGTAGAAGCAGAGATAAACAAATCAGGTTACATTAAACTGAGAAACTTCTGTAATTCAAAGGAAAAGGTGAGTAGGGTAAAGGGTCACCCATAGAATGGGAGAAACTATTTACACAACACCATCAGATAAGGACTAACATATAAGATAATCAAGGCACTGACAGAACTTAACAAGAAAAAAACATCTAACACCATTAAGAAATGGGGTTAGAAAAAATGAACATACATTTTCTTAAAGAAGAAATGCAGATGACCAAAAAGGCACATGAAAATGCTTCACATCACTAATCAGAGATGAAAATCAAAACAACAATGAGATATCATCTCACACCACAGAGACTGTCACACATCACAAAAATCAAGAACAACCACTGTTGGTTGGCATGGATGTGGGGAGAAAAAAAGCTCTCATTCATTGCTAGCACAAATGCCATCTAGTCTAGGCTTTTTGAATAAAAAAATGGGGAGGGGTCTATGCCTTAAAATATTGGACATTGACGAGAGGTGAAAAAAAATGGACAATGAGTTCCCATATAGTCCAGCCAATACCACTCCCTTGGGGTATATCCCTTTATACCCTAGAAACACAAAAACACAATACAATAAAGCCCTTTGCACTCCTATGTTCATAGCAGCACTATATACTGTAGCCTAAATCTGGAAACAACCTTGATGCCCAACAACAGATGAGTAGCTAAGGAAACTGTGGTACATCTATACATACATTGAAATACTAGGCAGCTGTTAGAAGAAATGAAGTCACAACATTTGCTTATATATGGATGAATTTAGAGACTATTGTGCTGAGTAAAATAAGTCAGAGGAAAAGAGATAACCACAGAATAGTCTCAATCATATGAGAGACTTAAAAAAAATGAAAGTATAATAATAATACCCAAAGACAATAGAGATGAGGGCTGGAAGGACCAGCCCATGATAACAAGCTTATCACAAAAAGTGGTAAGTACAGATAGAAAAATAACTACACTAATAACTACCATGACAATAGAGAGAGAAATATAATGCCTGTCTTGAAGACAGGCAAGGGGTGGGGGGGGGGGGGAAAATAGTGGCGGGAAAGTTGCATTGGTGAAAGGGGTATGCATTTTAGGATTGAAACCCAATTATGAACATGCCTGTAACCATTGTGTTTAAATAAAGGTTTAAAAAATTCTTGGGCTGGAGCGGTGATACAAAAGGTAGAACGTTTGCCTTGCCCATGCTAGCCTAGGATGGACCGTGGTCTGATCCCTTGGCATCCCATATGGTTCCCCAAGCCAGGAGCAATTTCTGAGTGCATAGCCAGGAGTAACTGCTGAGCGTCACCAGGTGTAGTCCAAAAACAACAACAAACAAACAAACAAATAAAAAATTTTTATGGGGCTGCAGTGATGGCACAGCGGTAGGGTGTTTGCCTTGCACACAGCTGGCTCAGGACAGCCTCCCAGTATCCCGTATAGTACCCCTAGCTAGGAGCAATTTCTGAGTGCATAGCCAGGAATAACTCCTGAGCATCACTGGGTGTGGCCCAAAATATCCAAGGAAAAAGTTCTTTATCACAATTCTACCTCCAACTTAAGGAATGATCTGATTCTAAAAAATTTCCCAGAAAGGTGATTTTAAATGACAGACAAACATTTATAATCTGAAGTAAACTAATTTAATTAGGAAAGTGAGAATTCCTGTTCAGAATGACAAACATCCTAAACATCCAAGCCAAGGTGATAGTGGGAAAAGAAAATTACAAAAAAATTTTCAGTATCTATCTTTTGGTTCAAAAATAGGAAGAATGATGTTATGTTAGCTTGTGAAGAGGACAGAAGGGAACATATACATGTCCAGCACTAACACTATCAGAATCAGGAAGAGAAGAGATATTTCAAAAGTAAACATTTACAAATACAGAAGCAGATGTTCAATCAAAAACAAGTTAGTGAATTTTCTGTTTATATCTTTAGAGAATAAATCACAGATGAAATAAACACAATTAAAGTGGGAGGCTTTATTGTAGATTTTAAAATAACAACTGACATTTGCATTAAGTGTATTTGACAAAATTTTTAATACCTATTTCTTACAACACTTTGGAAACATTTTTATGCTTTTACAAACAGTATTTTTTTTTTTTTTTTTGGTTTTTTTTTGGGCCACACCCAGTGACGCTCAGGGGTTACTCCTGGCTATGCGCTCAGAAGTCGCTCCTGGCAGGCACGGGGGACCATATGGGAACCGGGGGATCGAACCGTGGTCCGTCCAAGACTAGCGAGGTAAGGCAGGCACCTTACCTGCAGCGCCACCGCCCGGCCCATATATTTTGTTTTAACACCTTGATTACATACATAATTGTGTTTGGGTTTCAGTCATGTAAAGAACACCACCCATCACCAGTGCAAGGTTCCCATCACCATTGTCCCAAATCTCCCTCCTCCCCACCAACCCCCCCGCCTGTACTCTAGACAGGCTCTCCATTTCCCTACAAACAGTATTTTATGTAGCTTCTAAATCATATTGTAAGAGACTTGAATTCAGTTGAATTCCTTGAATCATATCATAAGCTACTTGAATTCAATGTCCATATCTACTTATGTACATATGTTGTTTTTAGATCATTCTGTTAATTTTCTTCTAGACTTGACCTTATTTTTTTTAATATTTTGACAGTTCTTATTTCCATTTGATTGTTTGAAGAGTATATTCATGTTACACTTTGATTATAAAGTGCATAAAATGCATTTTGCTTTTTAAAATCTCATGTTTTGTCTTGAGTAGTAGGGTGAGATGAGGTGCTGGCTGAAAAATTTGATCTCTGGGATCTAAATACGTCAAGTTAGTCTGTCTAATTATGGTAGCTTAGTGAGTTATCCATTTTTAGTAGTCATAGAATTTCTTTGTTTACAAAACTCCTAGTGTCACTAGACTGCTTAGATAAGTGAATTTTCAGTCCCTAGCTGGTCAACAACATTATCTGTCCACAGAAATTTCTTACCAATTTGTAAAAAAGTTATTACTGTTTCACCCATAGGATGCCTACAAAATATAACAGCAGTGTGATAAATATAGAAATAAAAATATTCTTATTATAAACAATGTTTCTAGCAGTCTACAACATATCCCTCCTGTGTGTTCTGGTTCATAAAGGCAGAAAGGCTGAATTAGGTTAATAGTTCATGGTCCACTAGATCTATTGAAGGTGGGCCAATGTAGGTTTAGAAAGGCAGGTTTAGATTCATCTCAGATGTATTTTCATGAGTCTCTCATTGCTTTTGTGCTCCCGTGAAAAAGCTTTATTTTCACTCAGTGTAGTCCAGCTTTTTCTATGTAGTAAGATGCATGACATTGATTTTTTTATTATATATCTTAAAAAACCATTCCATCAAAAATGGGTGAATAATTTTCATTTAGATGAGTTGGCCCACTTTTGGAACTAATATGTGAAGGGGAGAGTTCTTCTGTTTGTTTGTTAGGGGGCTTCTGCTGATAATGCTCAGGGATTACTTTTGGCTCTGTTGTACTCTAACAGCTATACTAGCTCTCTAGCCCTATTAAGGTGGAGAGTTCTGAAAGACTTGCATAGACTTAGCAGATCTTCAAAAGGGACAGGAAAAGTGCCAGTGGAAAGAACAAATGTAGTTCTTAGGAGAGTTACTTCCAGAAGAAAAAATTTGACTAATAAAACTGTAAGTATGCTGTATAGTATGCCATAAATAATAATTGATCATGATTAGGATTCAGTTTAGGAAATCACTGATCCCTTACATTTTCTTCTCTATATTTTAGACTGAAAGGGGACAAGAAGCACTAAACAATCCATTATCCCAGAACAACAGTAGACTAATTTAGGCTTACCACTTTACAAAGAACAAAATGGGACCAGAAGGATTGCTCAAGAGGCTGAACACATATGTGAGAGACCTAGGTTTGATTTCCAGCACCTCATGATCTACTGATCACTAATAGGAGCAAGTCTCAAGCATGAAGTAGCAATTGTTGACCTTGGCTATGAATCCCAAAACAAAATTAACTAATAAAACTGTCCTTAGCACTGAATAATTTGTGACTATCAACTAGAGTGACCAGACCTACTTTTAAATGATTGCAATTTTATGCTTTTTCTAATTTTAAAGTGTATCACTGAATTATGTAACAAAACAAAAACCAAGGAAACAAACACATTGAAGCTAGAGATTAGTTAGCTCACTTTTCTTTTTACTTTTTTCTTTCTTTCTTTACTTTGGTTTTTGGATCACACCGGTGGTGCTCAGGGATTACTCTGTGATCAGAAACTGCTCCTGGCAGGCACAGGGGCCCAAATGGGATGCCAGGATTCGAGCCACTATTGGTCCTGGATTGGTAGCATGTAAGGCAAACACCCTACCACTGTGTGTGTGTGTGATATCTCTGGCAGTTGCTTTTCATATACTTGGATAGCTTTCTGCCCTCTACTCTTTAAGTAAATGGGTTATTAAAAATATGTATTGCCCTAATTAGTGGCATGCTCATAAATGGTTCCAAGTGATTCACAGTTCTAAATGAGAAAGAATCTTCATTTTGAAGAAGAAACAGAAAATTAAAGTATTTATGGGGGAGTAATTATGATGAGTTTGAAAGATAGCTAATCAGTTTATAAATATATCACTCATAGGACAAAATATGTCTAACTGAATGTTAAAATCAATGACTTTTACTCATTATGGTAAATATTAGTAGACACTGGAAAAGAGAGGTGTAAGAAAGTATATTCAATTTACATATTGAAGACTATAGGTGAAGAATCTTTAAAGAAATAGAGCTTAATAAGTGGTTTATAATGTGCTAAAATCTGAATAAGAATTTCTCAAAAGATTATATACAACACTGTCAATAAGTATATTAAATGATTTACAACCAGTCACCCAAAAAGTGCAAATTAGAGCTAGTGAATGCCACAGTTAAAATTAATAAAAATTGACAACATGGCTACTGAATAGTCTCATTGTCAGAATACCACAAATTTGAATCCCAACTTCTAAAGATGATGGTTTTGTAGACAAGCTCTCTCTCTCTCTCTCTCTCTCTCTCTCTCTCTCTCTCTCTCTTTTGATTTATGGATCACACTCATCAGGAGTGCTCAGGGGTTACTCCTGGCTCTGGCTCTGCTCTCAGAAATCACTCCTGGTAGGCTCAGGGGACCCCATGGGATGATGGGAATAGAATCCAGGTCAGTCCTACAACTGTGCTCTCTCTCTGACCCTGTAGACAAGTTCTAAAGTGGTGAGTACAATATGAGGACAGAGGCCTTGAAATTGGGGTTGTGTTTGGAATCAAACCAGGAACTCTTGCATGCAAAGATCTTCCCCTGACCACACATCCATCCCAGTACTTGAGGGTTACAATGATAATCCTGGCAATGGTCAGAGCTACTCATGGAGATTGAATTTGGAGCCTTCTCCATGCAAGCGGCCAATCCAGGACCAACGGTGGTTGGAATCCTGGCATTTCATATTGTCCCCCGTGACTTCCAGGAGAGACTTCTGAGCAGTGAGCCAAGAGTAACTCCTGAGCGACACTGGGTGTGGCCCCAAAACAAAACAAAACAAAAAAAAAGGATTTTTTTAGGGAATAATGGAAACACAATATATTAAAAAATAACCTTTTAAAAATAATTAGGCTGCAGTATAGAAAGCCATTAATTTAAATCTTTTATTAGAGAATAGTGCTTTCTTTTTCTTTAATAAACTTTCTTAGAATTACAGAAATGTAAATTTGCAGAGCGTAGTTGGTAAGGAAACCAGGAGACAAGAAGTCATATTACATATCAGTACTAAATTTTCTGGTCACAGAGAAAATAAGACAAGATAATAAAAAAACAACTGAAATTCCTATATGAACTGATTTTATTAACTATATACTACAAAACAGTTTTACAGATTATGACTGTTTAGTACTAACTAAACATGATGAAATTAGAGCTAGAGTTGAGTCGAATCCTTTCTTCTTTGCTTTGTTTGCTAAACAAGATTGAGAGCATGTGCTATTGCAAATGTTCCTTCTTCAAATACTATAACATTAGTCCCTAATATCTTTAAAAGTGTTGTATTTGCACCCATACTTAATTTATGAGTTGCTATTATTCTGTTATACTCCCCAATGAATAATGATTAGGCTGTTTCTTGTACAAGCACACTTAGACTAACATATCTATTGATATTTCCCCTCCTCTAGTGAACTTAATTCAGTTCTTCTCACTGATCCCAAAACAGTCTTTTCTTTCTTTCTTTCTTTCTTTCTTTTTCTTTCTTTCTTTCTTTCTTTCTTTCTTTCTTTCTTTCTTTCTTTCTTTCTTTCTTTCTTCCTTCCTTCCTTCCTTCCTTCCTTTCTTTCTCTTTCTTTCTTTCTTTTTGTCTTTTCTTTCTGATTACTACTAATTACAGCATTATATTTTATCATTAAACTTTAAGGCAAAGTTCACTGTATTTAAGCTCAATATTCTATGCATCTTGGTATCCATTCTATCTATATTTTCTATAGTTCCTTCATATTTGTTTTCTTGGCCCAGATTAAATTATTTGAACAATATAGGATTTTCTATATTATCTTTACATTTTGAAAAAAAAACTAACCCTAAGCAAAGTATAGTTAGTTATCCATTATTTCTTCCAGATTTTTTTCTTCCATAACTGTCTCTCCTCCTTTTGATTAGATGTAATTTAATATATAAAACAACCTAATAACCTTTGTAAACTAGAAGTCTTTACCCAAAATATTGAAGTTCTACTTTGGCTAGTGTTTAAACTTGACCAAAGAGTTGCTGAGAAGCCAGGAACAGGTCAAGGAGCTATCTCAAAGGGCTGGAAACACAGGGAGCCAGAGTTTGACCTGCAGCACCACAGTCTTCCAGCATTGCCAGCAGCAACCCCCAAGCACTGAGCTGGGAGTAGCATCCGACTGAGCCAGGTGTTTTCCAAAAATTGAAGCAAAAATAAATCAAAGTATAATAATGCAAAAAGATAGACAAGCTCATGTGCTGATTCTTTAAATTTCAACCCAGGGAGAATCAGATAGGGACAGAGAAAGAACTCTGAGAGGCACAAATAAAACTTTTTTCTTTGAAGACATAGCAACTCTATTATTATGTATTCCACAAAATGTTTTATTTTAAATATCTTATAAGATATTGCAGCTTGCTTTGCTTTGACCAAAAGTATTACTAAATAATCTTGTTGTGTCTTAGTTATAATATAGTTAGACAATTTTATTAATGGATTGATTTCAGAGAGTCTTGTTAAGTTTCCTTTGCTTTTTAATATGTCATGTTAGATAAGCAAAAAAAATGAATATGCTGCACCAGTAACTAGATGAGCTTAATTATTAGTTAGGAAATAGAAATAGTTGACATTCTAGACAAAGCCTTGAACCATAAGGAATTTATACTAAAGTGAGTTACAGAAAAATTTTAATTGTCAAAATGAGCAGTCAGGATATCTGCATACAGTAGTCACATAATAGTGGTAAATTATTCAATTATTTAACTTGAATAAAATGTTACTTATGGAGCCAGAGAGATAGCACAGCAGTAAGACATTTGCCTTGCATGCAACCAACAGGGGACAAAAGGCGGTTCAAATCCTGGCATCCCATATGATCCCCCAAGCCTGCCAGGGTTATTTCTGAGCAGAGCCAAGCCAAGAGTAGACCCTGAGAGCCAAAACCCAAATCCCCCCCCCCAAAAAAAAAAGTTACTTATATATTTTAGTAATAAGGTAGAAATTATAGGGAATAGCTTGCAAGTTTGTGTAATCTTAGAAAAATTATGTTTCTAAACATTATTTTACAATGCATCACTTAGTATCAATTGTCTTTAGTATTTTTTGTACTTGTAAAAATATATATATGCGGGCCCGGAGAGATAGCTCAGCGGAGTTTGCCTTGCAAGCAGCTGATCCAGGACCAAAGGTGGTTGGTTTGAATCCCGGTGTCCCATATGGTCCCCGGTGCCTACCAGGAGCTATTTCTGATCAGACAGCCAGGAGTAACCCCTGAGCACCACCGGGTGTGACCCAAAAAAACAAAACAAAACAAAAAAAAATATATATATATATGCACACATCTGCAGAATATCTTATACTGATATTGTGTAGCTGCATTTCCATGCATTAACTGCTAATTTGTACCATCTATTTTATCCCTTTAGGTCAAAGATATATTTTAGAACATTAATTCAGCAAGCTATTATAAAAGGTTATTATTGCAGGTTAATGAGCTTTTCTATAAGAATTTAAAATATATGTTTCCAAAATGTAGACCTTTTGAGACTTTTTATCACTATATTGTGAAATTGTATCTCCTGGAAAATATAATAAATGCATTATGGAAAGATATAGGTCAAGATGGTTTGCCATTATTATTTTGGGGGGGCCACACCCAGCAGTGCTCAGGGGTTACTCCTGGCTGTCTACACAGAAATAGCTCCTGGCAGGCACGGGGAACATATGGGACACCGGAATTCGAACCAACCACCTTTGGTCCTGGATCGGCCTCTTGCAATAGAAGCCTAAGATAATAGGTACAGAAAAAGTAGATTTTTGGAATCAGAATATGATCAAAATTACCATATGAGAACTGCAGGGAGAAGGACCAGGAAAAAAAAATTCAATATGATTAGAGCTTTAATAAAATTTAGGTTCGTAGAAAGATGCTGAGAAAGGAAATTTCAAAGTAGAGATAATAAGTGAGTATATTGCAGAAGATACATCAAAATTATTCACAGAAGGCAACTAGTAGAAATAAAAAGAAAATGACAGGCGTGAGAGGCATTTTAAGCAAAGTATTGATAAAATTAAGTAATTGATAGAGGATATAAAAGGACAGATAATTTAAACACACCCTGGGTTAATTATGCTACTCATGCAACTAGATAAATTTATATAGGCAGTGATTGATCTATTAAGAATTAATTTAGCTATAGAATATAAATTTTCTAAATGGGCCTATATGTGCATAGTTAAAGCATAAGATAGAAGCTGGGGATGTGCTGTATCATCAGCATCAACAGACAGAACTTTTACCAAAGAAAGGGGCCCAGTAAATCATCCCATCTCCCCCTTTGATGCTATTTCCTGTCAATTATTTCAGGCAGTTACTTTGCTTTACAGAAAGTCAGTTTTTAGTTCTTAGCTCTCTGAACCAGCTGACTCTTGAACAAACCAAGATCATTGTATGCGTAATACCTGAAAACTGTATTTTTCTTTCTGAGAACACTATTCTATAAAACACTAAATAGCACATATCTTCCTTTTACCTACGATCCTTGTTTGAGACACTTTGTTCAAAATATCTTTCTTGAGCACTGTGTTTTTTTTTTTTTTTACAAGCTACTGTTATTCTATCTCAATTTCCTGAATTTTATTTTAAAGGTGTTTTTGTCTTTTTATTATGGGATTATTAGAATGTTTATATATTATAGGTAGAAGTCCATTGCTAAATATCTATATTTGACCTTAGATTATGATTTATTCTTTAATTTTCATAAAAGTAAATTTAATAGGCAAGTCTTAAGGTAGCTAAATTTGATTACATTTTTTCCAGTAACTTAGGAAATAAACAGAATCATATAAACATTACCATAATCAACTTTGGAATATTTTCATTGCTAGGTAAGGAAACTCCATATGCTCATTATCTACAATAATTGAATGTGAGTACTCCAAATGTAGTCATGTTTGGTTACTTTTGATGAGATGATCAAGGATAAATGTTGATATAAATAAATCCTAAACTAAATACACTGTTGTCCTTCATGAACAAAGGATCCGGATTTTGATATAAACAGGAAAAACAAGCTTATTATCAACCTAGTCAAGAGACCTCAGAAGTAAGCTCATTTGTTGATACCTTAATCTGAAACTTTTAGTTCTAGATCTGGAAGGGAAGACATTAGTAAATATTTTTTGTGTGGTTTTTGGGTCACACCAGCAGAGCTCAGAAATCATTCCTAGCAGGCTCAAGAGAACATATGGGATACCTGAATCTGTCCTGGGTCATCCACATGCCAGGCAAACTCCCTATCACTGTGCTACCAGTCTGGCCCCAGCAGCAACATATTTTAGACAGCAAGCGAGTTAGTATAGTCTGTACTGATCCCAATAGTATTCTTACAACTTCTTAATTATTTGAATTTAGTAATCTATAATCCTCCTTCATTCTTTCCACTCATCAATACACTGGGTAGATAACTTTAATAGAACTTATATTGTAAGGCATCGAGATTAAATGTAAAAAATTAAAGATGTAACCAATTCAATAAATATGAACGACTATAATATATGTGTGGAGAAGATTGATGGAGCTGTAGGGCTGCTCCGAAGTGTTTGGGGTTGTTTCCAGCAGCACTCAGGAGAACCATGTGCTAGACATTAATGGGTCCCCTCTATGCTCAGTATGGGCTCCTGCTCATTGAATTTCCCAGACTTTAATATAATTATTTGGGAGGCAATGAGGTTTTTTTGGGCCACATCTGTTGGTACTCAGGGCTTCTCCTGCCTTTGTGTCCGAGGATTACTCCTGGAAGTGTTCAGGAAACCCTATGTGATGCTGGGGATTGAATCTAGGTCAGTTATGTGTGCAAGGCAAAAAAATGCCTTACCCTTTGTACTAACTTTCTAGCCTACTGCTTTGACTTTTATAAATATTTCTTGATAGCATTTTTGTGCACTGAAAAAAATGCAAGTTCAATATTTATAACATTTATCTTTTGTTAAGAATATTATCTCAAACTTTTTTAAGATCTAAAAATAATTGCAAACATGACACTAATTTGGAGAGTCTGGATTTTTAAGTAAAATTTGTTATAATTGGTAAGTAATGAATGAGGGAAAGAGGATTTTTGAGTTACAAGTTGTAAAGTGAACTCTTAAGGCAGACTGAATCCTCTTATGATTTAAGACCATTGGAGCAAGTGAAATATTTTGGCAGTTTTTCTTGGTAACAAAAGAAAACAACTCAAAGGGAGTGCCAAAGGTAATGTGTAAGAATATATGTCCAGATTCAAATTGTAAAGAGGGGCTGAAGTAATAGCACAGCAGTAGGGTGTCTGCCTTGCACACAGCTGACCTAGGTTTGATCCCCATATAGTCCCATATAGTCCCCTGAGCCTGCCAGGAGTAATCTGATTGCAGAGCCAGGAATAAATCTTTAGTACTGCTGGCTGTGACCCCAGAACAAACAAACAAGACAAAATGCAAAGAGCCAGAAAAATGTCCCAGCTTTACCATGAGGCTCCAGATGAAAATAATGGCCACCCATACTTCATCCATACTTTGATAATTCCAGTGGTCTTAGGGTTGTAACAAGCAATATGAAGTAAATTTGTTTGTGCCTGCATAGAGGCAGGATATTGTGGTGGGAGGGTGACTGGAGATGGTGGTGGAGGGAGAGTCACACTAGTGGTGGAGTTGGTTTTGAACCAATCCAATGACTAAAATGACAGTATTATAAACAAGTTAACTTGGTAATCATGGTATTATGACAAAAACTATTAAGAAAACAAAAAAAAATGCAAAGAAGTCATAGAAATAGCAGAGACCAATGCTAGGTTGGAACTACAGCATTAGATTTATAGTCTGTTGTTCTGTGGCAAACAATGCACAATTAGTCAAGTTGATCATATATTTTAGGTAAATCTATTTTAGAATTAATTCTGAGACACTGGTCCATTATTTTATAATATTAAATCTGGAGAAATGGTGGTTTTACATCTAATATGAGCAGTCTGGCTTATAGTGTTTAAATGTTCTGATCCCAATTTCCTTTATCTGTAACATACTGATAATTTTTTCTAAGTTTAATTACATCAGAAAGAAGAAATTTTATTTGGTTGTTTCCTTATGCAGTAGCACTGATAGACCAAATATGACAACAGAAAATGAAAAAATAAATAACACAGAGTAATTCCAATTTTCTGCTCACCAGTGGCTAATGTTGTTATCTTCTTGGTGTTTATGACTTTCATCCACTCAATTTAGCAGATCTGCAGGGGACAATTCTGGCCACTAAATCCTGATACCCTTCATTATCTCTAACCTATTTGCTTTCTTGACTCTTTTTCCTTTTGGGATTTTCAGCACACAAATGCAAAGGATAATGAAAGAAGAAAGAACAAATTAAAATAAAACAGTTGACTAAAGAAGAGAAAATATGCTATGAAAATTGCAATCATTTTCTGTTTTCATTTTCTGTTTGGAAGGTTCCTTTTCATAAGCAGAATTCTGAGTAGAAAATTCACAAAGCTCACAATGACTAGATCTGGAATTGGATTTTGATTAAAAACATTTCTTACTAAACTTAGTACACTTTTCTTTCTCACAAATGCTAGGCTACTGAATGTACATAATCTCAGTGAAAGGCTGAGAAGCAGACTTTTCTCAGGAAAACAGTATTTTCTGAGTAAATATATTGTGGAGATTCAAATGTTTGGGCAGCTTCCCAGAGGGGTCTAAAGTTCTGTAACCACATGCCAATGACTAACAATTCTAACGAGTCAGGGCAGAATCTCCTTTATCTTTTTATTAACTTTACCCCAAGGACCACATTCCCAGTTGACTGAGTCATCACTAAAGGCATTATTGTGGTATCAAGAAAAAAAACTATGAAATAAGATTAAATTTAAGATCAAATATCAAGAGTTATTGTGCTACTTATATACTTATAGAATTATAACATTTACTTAAGAAATGTTGTAAATTCAAAGAGGTAAACGTTTTAAAATATCATTTCGAGATAATAATTACATTTTGAAGTGAGTTCTTAACTTTTGTTATCATAGCTTAAATATTACAGGGTGGTGGGAAAATTGTACTGGTGAAGGGGGTTCTGCATTTTATGGCTGAAACCCAATTACTAACATGTTTATAATCGTGGTGCTTAAATAAAGAAATCATATATATAAAAACATTATATTGTGCAATCCAAGGGTAAGATTTATGGTAAATTCAAATCATGAACTACTCTGAATTTTTGTTACTGTTCTTTATATTATTAATAAATCACTTGTTCTGACTAATATAGAATTTATAGGATATAGCTTAACACCTCTCTATGTGAACACAATTTACCATTCTCACCAACAAACTTCAATGCCACCCCACCACCAAACACCCTTCAGCTCATTCCCAGGCTCTGTCTCCCCTGAAAAGCACTATATTCCCTCTGCAAACACTATAGTTTTTATTAATTCTTAAATTAGTTTTGTTGTTTGAAAATTTTTATTTTAAAATGCAAGATTTAAAGAATAGAAAACATGCTTAAATATATTACCTACTTATTTCACTGCATAATCATTGCCATTGCATAATTGTTGCAGCCTGTTTTTTATTTAATACGAACACACCTTTTTTTTTTTTTTTTTTTAGTTTTTGGGCCACCCCCGGCGGTGCTCAAGAGGCAAAAGTAACACCTAAACACTGCCAGGTGAGGTCCAAAAACCAACCACCAAACAAACAAACAAATTTATCTATATTCACTTCTTGGAGATATTGCTTTCACTGTGTTGTGAAGATGATAAGGTAATATCACTAAAGGAATTGTAGAATAAAAATAAGTTTCTTGATTTGATAATACTATGAGTACAATTCATTAAGCCATTATGAGTTATAGTAATTATGATCATTATAATTTTTTGATTCAGTAAGTTGCATAAATGGTTTCAATACCGGGTTTAAATGTTCATAATTTTAATAGTACTCATATAAATTACTACAAAAATATTCTCATAGTTTTCATATACACACAGAAACATAGTGAAAGTTGGGTTTGCCCTCATGTCTTTTTTTGTCATATCCTCTCAAACTTTGAGATATTTGTGGGGTTGCACCTTATACCCCCGATAACAGAAAACACAAGCTTTCTCAACAGTCTCAGCCTGGGTAAATAGATTAGAGCAAGACTATCCAAGATAATGGCTAGAAGAGGTAATAGAAAATTTGTTGAACATTGTATTTTCTTTTTCCTCTAATGTTAGAGGAACTAGATACCATAAATCAACATTAAAACCAAAAAAAAAAAATACCAAAACCAGTTGACTAAAGAACAGAGTTGGAAAAAAGTAAATTCCTTCGATACCTAATCTACAACAAGCTATACACAAAGGGGACCTGTTATACTAGCAGTCCAGGAGGCAAAAGAGGGAGATATGGGATGAGTGCTGGGAACACGGGTGAAGGGAGGACATTTGTGGTTGGAATAACATTGATTAATTGTCACTCTGTACTTTAAATATTACTGTGAAAGATTCATAATTCACTTTGGTCTCAATCAAAATTATTTAAAAAGAAGAAAATTCTTTTTTTGTTTGTTTTTGTTTTGGGGCCACACTCGGCAGTGCTCAGGGGATACTCCTGGCTGTCAGCTCAGAAATAGCTCCTGGCTATTCCCACATGGCACAGGTGACCATATGGGACATCGGGATTCAAACCAACAACCTTTGGTCCTGGATCGACTGCTTGCAAGGCAAGCGCCCCTGTGCTATCTCTCTGGGCCCGAAAAAGCAAATTCTTTTGAGACTATTGTCAAACATGATAGCTCTTAAATCATCTAGATTTAGTTACATATTGTAGATTATTAACTCTAGATTTCCACCCCACACACCTGTTTTTCAGCTATTTTCTTGCAAAAAGGGTTGCTAAATTACAGTCTGTGATTTTCATAATAAAATGTAATACAAATAGCAATTTCCAAGCATGGAATTTTGTTTTTATTTCTCCTTGATATCTTACAATCATCCTAAGAAAATGCAATTTATTCTCAGTTGATTGACGAAAAAAGTGATTCAAATGCAGCATGGCTTCTTCAAGGAACAACTTCGAAGGGATAAGTGCATGAATATCTAACAATGATACATATGCCTTTACTCACTATTCTATATACTACATAACAGTATAGTATAAACCATAAATTTCACTATATATGTACATTATAAGATGATTAATGCCCTTAATGATTTGGTTTAGACCTCAGAAAAAATGGACATTGCCCATACACTCCTGAACAATGGATACCATCTATGGAAACAACCACAATTGTCTATAACATTACCAGGAACCAAACCTCTACCAGGGAAGACCCTACCACTGCTCTGGCATTGACTTACTCAAGAGAGTACCCTCAACACCCAGACGACTTAGCAACAACCTGCTTGCAGGGCAGGTCTCTGCTTCTAATGGTGAGGTGAAACTAGAGGATGCTCCATATCAGCCTGACTTCGATGAAGGAAATGCACAGAATCCAGAATCTTTAAACACAGGAACCTGACACCAACAACAGCTAAAGTGCAAAAGAGTTTCACCGGGACCATGTTGGAAAGACTAATATGCCTAGAGTCGGTCTTATGACAATAAACTTCTGATATGAGGCCTTCTTGTAATCAGGCCAAGGATCTTTTTTTCCCCATATTTTGCTGGGCCTATGGAAATGGCGATTGCCACTTTCACACATTTACTACTGTTTTTTTTGTTTGTTTTTGTTTTTGTTTTTGGGTCACACCCTGCAGTGCTCAGGAGTTACTTCTGGCTTCATGCTCAGAAATTGTTCCTGGCAGGCACGGGGGACAATATGGGGCACCGGGATTTGAACCAATGACCTTTTGCATGAAAGGCAAACGCCTTACCTCCATGCTATCTCCCGGACCCCACTACTGTATTTTTTTTTAACACTTATCCTTTAAGAAAGAAAAACAGCTTATTGAACTTAAAAACAAAATAACTGTAGTAGAATGCCTATCTTGAATACAGGCAGGGGGTGGGAAGGAGGGAGGTGTGCATTGGAGGTGAGAATGTTGCACTGGTGAAGGGGGGTGTTCTGTTTATGACTGAAACCCAATTATAATGATGTTTGTATCATGGTGCTTAAATAAAAAAAATTTAAAAAAAAAAGAAAGCTGAGATAAATTTGAAAGTATTTTCTCTTGTTTGTTTTCTAAATGTTCTATAATGTTAAATAAATTTATATGGAAGAGAAAAAAAGATGTCTTAAAATAAATTGATAATTATAAGCAGAGTGATTATATTGATGATATAGCCAGGCAAAACAAAATGTCAAGTTTGGAATCTTGGAAAGGAAACTTGAAAAATTCTAACAGAGTGGGTCGGAGTGATAGCACAGCATTAAGGCATTTGCCTTGTAAGAGGCCTACCTGGGATGGACACAGGATTGATACTAGGCATCCTATATGGTTCCCCAAGCCTGCCAGGAGCAATTTCTGAGTGTAGAGCCAGGTGCTGCCGGAGGTGGCCCAAAACAAACAAAATAGAACAGAGTAAAAACAAGGAGTAATTTTAAACAATGTGAGATTTGATGAAGATCATGATGTTCTCCTGTAACACATTTTCTTAGAAGTAAAAATAGCTTTCAAGGGTCCAGAGAGATAGCAAAGCGGCGTTTGCCTTGCAAGCAGCCAATCCAGGACCAAAGGTGGTTGGTTCGAATCCCGGTGTCCCATATGGTCCCCCAGCCAGGAGCTATTTCTGAGCAGACAGCCAGGAGTAACCCCTGAGTACCGCCGGGTGTGACCCAAAAACAAACAAACAAACAAAAAAAATAGCTTTCAATATGAAAAATGCAATCAATTGAAAGGATGGATAGTATAAATACTGAGTTTAAAATGCTTCAGATTTGAGTACAAAGTCACAGAATTAATCAATATATTATCAAAAGATCGTCAAATGTATGTATTTTGAATATTTTATGACATAAAATCACTTATATTTACTATAACCATGTACCGATCAGAAACATAAAGTTTAAAAGTCTTCAAAAGCTTTAAGGAATGACAAAGCATCTTCTGGGTTATTAAAAAACCCAAACGTTGGATAATGTTCTAAAAAAAGTGTTATATGGAATATAATAAAGGAAATAAGGTTGAGAAACCTGGCCCAGATTTGTGAGGAAATTAAAGAAAGGGAGAATTTGGAATTTTTATTATGCTAGAAAAGTGAGACAAAGAGAAATTCAAAAGAACTTACTAGTATGATTTAAACAAAGAGGCTGCTAGCTGGTCCAGAATAAGGGGGTGCCGTCTTAAGAACAAAAATATGGGGACCAGAGAGATAGCATAGAGGTAGGGGTAGGTGTTTGCCTTGCATAAAGGTCAGTGGTTCGAATCCCGAAATCCCATATGGTAACCCCGGAGTGCAGCCAGGTGTGACCCAAAAACCAAAATATGTCCCATTAGGAAGTTGGTGAATTCAGGGTGAGCTTGAGTTTGAAGCATTTGTAAGACATTTATTTGTTAGTGAAATAAGAAGTCAAATATATAGACATGGAGCTCATTTTGGCCAGATACATAAATGTGAGAATTTATATATTATAAAACCACCTCCATGGAGTTAATGAGATTGATTTATTGAACTATTGTTTAGTTAGCAGTTGATATGGAACAGGCACTCTCCTAATAACTTTTATATATTTATTTTTGATTCAAAAATAAGAATTCATGTAATCTTCATAAATGACCTAGTATGGTGAGTGAATGTTGGAATGAAAACCATCAAATGTATTCTGAAAAGCAGAGATGGAGAGACAAGCGTCAAAAAAATAAATAAGAAAAGGTTATATATCAGGAGGAAACTGGGAGGCTGAGGGACACAGCAGAGAAGGGGAGTAAAGTTGACCTCTTAACAGCGTCAGAATGAGGGACCCCAAACCCTGCACAGGAAAATAGAGGATAACTTTTAACTACTCAAAAACGTGATCTCTTGGAACTGGAGAAATAGGAAAACCATCAAATACAACAGAGAAATTGCAAGCTGCACGCAGCCCATCTGGGTTCAAAAATCCCCCAGAACTCAGAGCCCTGCCAGAAGCTGATCCCTGAGTCAAGAGTGAGGAGCAAGCCCTAAGCATAGTTACATGTGGCCCCAAAACCAAACTAAACTAAACCAAACCAATCACTTAACTACTTATTGACCAGAAGCCTTACCAATAACATAAAAAGTTGAATAATGCATATCCTGTATTTTATATAATAAATACTGTATTCTACAGAAATGCTAATTTGGGGAGGGGTAACACCCGGCAGTGCTCAAGAGTTACTCCTGACCCTACGCTCAGAAACCACCCCCCAGCAGGCATGGGGAACCATATGGGATGTTGGGATTTGAACCACTGTCCTTCTGCATGCAAGGCAAATGCCCCTCTGCTGTGCGATCTTTCTGGCCGCCAAAAATGCTAAATTTGTTTTGTTTTGTTTGGGTTGGATTAGTTTTGTGTTCACCCCTGGTGCTGCCCAGAAATCACTTATTGTGGTCTGGAGGATCATGAGGTGCTAAGGAACAAATTCGGATCAGCTATGTGTAAGCAAGCACTATCTTTCTAGCACTGAGAAAAAAAAAGAAAAAATACTATTATTTATTTATTTATTTATGTTTGGGGCAGCACCTGGAGATACTTAGAGCTTATTTCTGGCTCTGTGCTCAGAATGTAACTCAGGCAGATCATATGTGGTGCCAGGTATAGAACCCTGGTCAGTCATGTCATGGCAAAGACCCTCCCCACTGTACTATCTCTCTGCCCACCTTACCTCATTTTAGTTCTATTATTACAAAGCCATAAAGCATAAGAAATATATTTTCAGTAATCTTATATGTATATATAATTTTATGTATATAAATTCATATGTCTTGTATGTACATATATAGAGAAAATTTACTTTTTCTGAAAAAAAATTCCTGAAAATTTCAGGAAAAAATTTGTCTTTTTAAGACATAGAAATGACAATAGCCAAGACCACCAACTACAGATGGATTAAAACGACAGTGAAGGAATAGAACTTCTAGAACCACAAAGACTTCATCATAAGCTCCATTCCTTGACCTGTGCAGATACCAAGATCTCTAGATATAGAGATCTGATTTTATCACCCATGACGGAGAGAAGTCTTTCATACACTACAAAGGCACCAAGGGAAGAGTAAACAAACATGCAAGGAGTCTATAGTTATTCCTATGACAGTATACTTCAAAGCTGGAGAAACCCTGTATCTCTTAGGCCAAGGGAATTCCCTTTCTAAATGTCCCCAATATTTACTGTGCCAATGCAGGGAAAAAAACAGCACAAATAATCTTTTTATTTATTTATCTATTTATTATTTTTTGACTTTTTTGTTTTGGTTTGGATATTGAAGTTGTTGTCTAAATTTTTTCTTTTTCTTTCTCTCTTTTTCCTTTTTTCCTTTTTGTGCTCTGTTATATTTTTATTTCAGGATCGTGGCTACTATGGGGTGCTTGTCCTTATTGTGTAGTGCTCACTGGATTTTTTTTTTTTTTTTGGTTTTTGGGCCACACCTGGTGACGCTCAGGGGTTACTCCTGACTATTCGCTCAGAAGTCGCTCCTGGCAGGCACGGGGGACCATATGGGGAACCGGGGGATCGAACCGTGGTCCGTCCTAGGTTAGCGCAGACAAGGCAAGCACCTTACCTCCAGCGCCACCGCCCGGCCCCCTGCTCACTGGATTTTTTATTTATTTCCTTTTGTATTGTGGTGTTTCACTTCCTTTTTCCCTTTCCTCTTTCAACTGAGGTTGAGAGCCTCTAGGAGGACTCCGCCCATTTTCAGCTTAATGATTTTTACCCCATTTTATTGCTTTTCTTTTCTTCAAACAAAACCACATAACTTGAACTATCTAGTTCCACTTCTCAAATAGAGGGGAAAATAATGGAGGGTACCAAGACCAAACAGTTGTATGATCACTAAGTAGTAAGCTAGACACAGAGGGGACCACTTATTCTAGCAGCCCGGAGGGTGAGAGTGGGGGATATGGGATGCAAGATGGGACGGGGGTGGAGGGAGGACAACTTTGGTGATGGGAATTCCTCTGATTCAATGTTAATATGTACCTAAAATATTATTTTGCAAGATATGTAAGCCACTTTGGTCAAAATAAAAATTAGGGGCCGGGCGGTGACGCTGGAGGTAAGGCGCTTGCCTTGCCTGCGCTAGCCTAGGACTGACCGCAGTTTGATCCCCCGATTTCCCATATGGTCCCCCAAGCCAGGAGCAACTTCTGAGCGCATAGCCAGGAGTAACCCCTGAGCGTCACT
>PVKC010016724.1:0-13622 GCA_004027635.1 Crocidura indochinensis
TCATACATTCTCATTATTTGGACAGTTCAAAATGTAGTTCTTTCTCTAAATAAACATATCGTTCTTTGTGGTGAGCTTCATGAGGTGAGCTGGAACTTCCAGCTCTTTTTTCACTTTTGTGTCTGAAAATTATTATTGCAAGAATGTCTTTCATTTTTCTTAAAACCCATAGATGAATGAGACCATTCTGCATTTTTTGCTCTCTCTCTGACTTATTTCACTCAGCATAATAGATTCCATGTACATCCATGTATAGGAAAATTTCATGACTTCATCTCTCCTGACAGCTGCATAATATTCTATTGTGTATATGTACCACAGTTTCTTTAGCCATTCGTCTGTTGAAGGGCATCTTGGTTGTTTCCAGAGTCTAGCTATGGTAAATAGTGCTGCAATGAATATAGGTGTAAGGAAGGGGTTTTTGTATTGTATTTTTGTGTTCCTAGGGTATATCCCTAGGAGTGGTATAGCTGGATCATATGGGAGCTCGATTTCCAGTTTCTGGAGGAATCTCCATATCGCTTTGCAAAAAGGTTGAACTACACAGCATTCCCAACAGCAGTGGATAAAAGTTCCTTTCTCTCCACATCCCCGCCAACACTGTTTGTTCTCGTTCTTTGTGATGTGTGCCATTCTCTGTGGTGTGAGGTGGTACCTCATAGTTGTTTTGATTTGAATCTCCCTGATGATTAGTGATGTGAAACATTTTTTCATGTGTCTTTTGGCCATTTGTATTTCTTCCTTGTCAAAGTGTCTGTCCATTTCTTCTCCCCATTTAATCCCAATTGGGATTAGATGTTTTTTTCTTCTCCCCATTTAATCCCAATTGGGATTAGATGTTTTTTTCTTGTAAAGTTCTGTCAGTGCCTTGTATATTTTGGATATTAGCCCCTTATCTGATGGGTATTGGGTGAATAGTTTCTCCCACTCAGTGGGTGGCTCTTGTATCCTGGGTGCTATTTCCTTTGAGGCGCAGAAGCTTCTCAGCTTAGTATATTCCCATCTGTTAATCTCTGCTTTCACTTGCTTGGAGAGTGCATTTTCCTCCTTGAATATGCCTGTAGTCTCAGTGTCCTGGAGTCTTTTGCCTACGTGTTGTTCTATATATCTTATGGTTTCAGGTTTGATATCAAGGTCTTTCATCTATTTGGATTTTACCTTCGTACATGATGTTAACTGGGGGTCTAAGTTCAATTTTTTGCAAGTGGATAGCCAGTTGTGAACACCACTTGTTGAAGACAATTTCTTTGCTCCACTTAGGATTTCTTGCTCCTTTATCAAAAATTAGGTGACTGTATGTCTGGGGAACATTTTCTGAGTATTCAAGCCTATTCCACTGATCTGAGGGCCTGTCCTTATTCCAATACCATGCTCTTTTGATAACTATTGCTATGTAGTAAAGTTTAAAGTTGGGGAAAGTAATTTCTCCCATGTTCTTTTCCCCAATGATTGCTTTAGCTATTCTAGGTTGTTTATTGTTCCAAATGAATTTCAAAAGTGCCTGATCCACTTCTTTGAAGAATGTCATGGGGATCTTTAGAGGGATCACATTAAATCTGTATAATGCCTTGGTTAGTATTGTCATTTTGATGATGTTAATCCTGCCAATCCATGAGCAGGGTATGTGTTTTCATTTCTGCGTATCCTCTCTTATTTCCTGGAGCAGAGTTTTATAGTTATCTTTGTATAGATTCTTCACATTTTTAGTCAAGTTGATTTTTTTTGTGTGTTAATTTTGTAGCCTGCTATCTGAGTCTATTGTTTCTAGAAGATTTTTGGTAGAGTCTTTAGGGTTTTCTATGTAGAGTATCATGTCATCTGCCAAAAGCGAGAGCTTGACTTCTTTCTTTCCTATCTGTATTCCCTTGATATCTTTTTCTTGCCTAATCGCTATAGTGAGTACTTCCAGTGCTATGTTGAATAGGAATGGTGAGAGAGGACAGCCTTGTATTGTGCCAAGCCCTATAGTTTAACAAGAAAAGTAGGGGGTAGTCTTATATTCACAGTCATCTTACACTCTGGAATACACAGCACTTCCATACTTACTATTATAGCCTGTTTCTTTTAATCTCTTTTGCAGTTATTAGAATAATTATATGGATAGTTATTAGGAACACAAAAAGCATTCCTTGCATTTTTCTAAAGTTCATTTTAGTCTTGGATGAGTAGAAATGAACTGAGTGTGATGTAGTATGGAGGACAGTAAGAAAGGCATTGAGTGTAGCATGTAGAATTAAGCATGCTTAGCCTTTTGAAGGCTAATATCAAACTCCCTCTTAGGTGTTTTGTACTAAACTTCCTCTTATGAGTTTGGTACCATCCAACCTGGAATGTGAAAATGAGAATAGATAAAACAGAAATGTCAGCTTATAGTTACTTGTAAAAAATATAGAGTTTATTCTAAAAGCAATTAGGTGAATGGGAAAATATTAAACAGAAAAAGACATGAATAATTGTATTTTAGAAATACTATCTTTGAACACACAGTTCAGGAAATATAGTTCCTGTGATTTGATTTAAGAAATTATTAAACCAATTTCTTATGAGATCCACATTAGACTAATATAAGTACATTAATTTATTAAGGAAGCTTTACCATGGCAGTAATTTTTCATGAGTAGACAAGATATAATGAAAAAAATAATGACTGTGTTGTGAGAGTTGGGAAGCCTGTTTATTTATAAAAATAAAGATGATTAAAATTTTGAAAAATAATGATAAGCTAAAATATATAAAAGGGTTTCAAACATTTTTCTAGTCTGATTATACAGCTTTTTAGATGATAAACTTTCTCAAAGACTACTCCATTGCCCCCCCCCCCAACACTACTTTTAACTTCAAGATTCAACAATATCTGAAATCTGAAAGCATTTTTCAAAGTGATGAGATGAGTTTCTTTCTACTCTGGAAACTGATGGTGGCCAAATGTGTGCCTCAACTTTGGTGCTAATAGAGAAGTAAGGGAAGGAAAGGAGGGTTTGAAGTGGAACAGAGGCAGGTCCCTCTGAAAATCATCTTATACTTCTGACAGCCATGCTCTAAATCTGTCACCAGTAAGCTATTAAGTTGGGTCCTGGCATTGTCTTCTCTGGGCTCCTCATTTCAATGGCAAAATCCCCAAGGTGACATAACCTATTAGGTCACTAATGCCTTTGAGTGAATTATATTGTAGAATGTTTTCCTCAAGGCAGGTGGTGCACAGGCTAGCCAAAGGATTCTGGGACATGTTAGAAAGGCCAAACTGAAAGACAGGGAAAAGAAATGGTGAAGAAAGGAAAGTATGTTGCCACGATTTTTCCAAGTATGTATGTGCTTTGACTTGAGAACATGGTTCTCTCTTGGCCTGGCATGCCTGATTTGTGTGTATCTGAAGCTGTCTTATTTTTTGGTTCTAAAAAGATTGAGTACATAATATCGTTAGATTATTATATTGTTTTCTTAAAAATTGATTCCTGTTAATTTATTTTTAGTTCTAGATAAGTTAACAGGGCTAAAATAGTGTTTATATTTATGGTGTTGTACACAATTACTGCATCTTCCTCACTACCAAGGTGCTCAAGACTCATCATCACTGCATTGTATCTAATCCACCTCTTCCTCCCAATCCTTCTGTATCCAGTGCTCAGTAATCAATTTTGTAACCAAGGCCAACTATTTCTTACTGTTTGATAATATTTCCTTTTTTAATCTTTGACATACATTTTCAGAGTTTAGAACATGAACTATGCCTATCACTGTCTACTACTTCATTGTCAGGTGTGTTGATGAGGACAAATAGATAGTCAATGATAGTTGTTTGAACTCTACTAGACTGGTTTAGATTTAGCTTCATTTATGAGTAGAATTTTAGCCACAGGAAATAAAAAGTGTTTATAAAGATAAAAATATACAATAATAGCCACAGTCACATTAATAACAACCTTTTAAATTTTATTGTATTAAAGCACCATGATTTGAAAAAAAATTCATAGTTGGGTTCTAGTCATACAATGTTCCAGCACTGATCCTACTATCAGTGTTCCAAGGTTTCCCCTCTTACCTTCCCAACCCCAAGCTGTCAACTTGACAGGAACCTTAGGTTGAGTTGTTAAAGTTTGGGTTTCATGATTTCAGTATTGGTGATGCTGAAGTTTGGATATTTTGCACTAATATATATGTATATAAATATATCTTGTCATTTTGGTATACCTTAATGTCCTTGATCCTTGCACCCTGTTGCTTTTCATCTATCTCCCAGCCCTCAAACATGCTACTTGATTTTATTTCTTATCCATATGCTTTGAGGCCAAGGATGATCTAGACATTCACTTCTTTGCATTCACTCATCCAGTTAGAGAACACATATAAGTGATATCATCCAGTTATTGTCCAGAATGATCAATTCCAATTATTAATGTGATAACTGGGTTATAAATAAAGTGATATGCACAGTACCACTTTATTAACAATAGTGCGAACCACAGTGTCTAAAATGAAAGAATAAGGGAGAGAGAATGAGAGTGGGAGAGAAAGAAAGAAAGAAAGAAAGAAAGAAAGAAAGAAAGAAAGAAAGAAAGAAAGAAAGAAAGAAAGAAAGAAAGAAAGAAAGAAAGAAAGAAAGAAAGAAAGAAAGAAAGAAAGAAAAAACAGAAAAATGTCTGCTCCAGCAGCAGGCAAGAAGAAAGAGAGGGAAACTGGGGCCATTGGTGGCAGGAAATTGGTACAGGGTGGTGTATATTGAAAAATTAAAACTAAATCATGAATAACTTTATAATCATGGTTTTAAAATAAAAATAAAGTGATATTAACCTTTATTTTTCTTTATTCTGGCTTTATTTAACAAAATATCTTCAATTTTTATCTATGTCAAATAAAATTGTGTGATTTCCTTGTTTTTTTTAGCTTCATGGTATTCCACTATATATATGTATATATATACACACACACACATATATATACATATATATATACTACATCTTCTTAAACCAGTTTTTTTTTTAAATAAATTTTATTTTGATCAAAGTGAATTACAAGTCTTTCACAGTTATATTTAATGCATATCGTGACAATGCATTAGGGCCATTCCCACCATTAGTGTTGTCCTCCCTCCAACTGTGCTCCCAGCATGCTCCCCTTATATCCCCCATTACCCCCTTGGACTGTTAGTGTAACAGGTCTCTTTGTGTATAGCTTGTTGTAGATAGGGTATTGATTCCGGTGTCATTGACTTTGGGTTTTGTGCTTAAGTCTGATCATTTTTATTTTCACTCAATGTTCATACGACTGGTTGCTCCTGGTACCATCTATTCCCTGCCCCTCAATTTATGAGGGAGAACAGGCTGATTCAAGATCTGTGGTTCTATTATAAAAAGAAAAGAAAGAAAAATAAATCTGGGAGGAATACATCCAGAAGCTATACATATCAATTTAAAAGAAATAAGGGAAAAAAGAAAAAGAAAGGGGCCCAGGAGATAGCATGGAGGTAAGGCGTTTGCCTTTCATGGAAAAGGTCATCGGTTCAAATCCCGGTGCCCCATATGGTCCCCCGTGCCTGCCAGGAGAAATTTCTGAGCATGGAGCCAGGAGTAACCCCTGAGCTCTGCCGGGTGTGACCCAAAAACCAAAAAAAAAAGAAAAACAAAAAATACAAGCAATGACAAAAAAACACAACAGCAGCAACAAAAAAATCATCATAAAAGCAACAACCACAGAAAAAACGAAAAAGAAAAAGAGGTAAAAAGAAAAAAAAACAAAGGGTTGGTGTGGCAAGCAAGGTTTTGTGCTTTTTGTTTGTTTGTTTTAGTTTTGCATAGGCATAAATAGTATTGGGGAAGTTAGAAAGGGAATTTTCTTGGCCTAAGTGATACAGGTTTTTTCTGTTCTTGAAGCATAATATCGTGGGAGCAACGACAGGCTCATTATCGATCCCCAAGGTCTTTTTATGGTGCCAGGAAACTTTCTGCTTCAATTGTGGATGTCAAAATTGGTCCTCAGTAGCTAAAGATCTTGGGATTTCAACAGATCATAGGATCAAGTCTAGGATAGAATCTTTAGCTATGGTTTTAAAGATCTGCTCCCTCACGTTTGTTCTAATCAGTCTTCTGTAATTAGTGATCTTGGTTTTTGCCCAGTCCTTGGTCAAAGCCTAGGAAAATTCTTCCCTTATGACTCCAGAAGTTCTGCTCAGTTATGGTTGTCACAGTCAGAATGATTAGAGATATTGATTTTTGTACAGATACTAGGCCAGAACCTAGGCTAGATTGAAACCAAGGATAGAATCTTTCTTTCTTATTGGTCCCGGGAAAAGTTTTGTCCAGCCACTGTTGTCAAAGTCCACCTTCTGTAATTAGTGATCTTGGTTTTTTCTCAGATCAAAGGAAACCCTGCCTTCTGATTTCATTTTACCATTAGATGATGAGATAAGGCAACCTGCTCTTGTTTGATCCAATTTTTATTGAACATCTAGGTTGTTTCCAAATCTTAGCCATTGGCTGAGTGCTGCAATAAATAATGGTATACATGAATACTTTTGAATGAATGTTTTTCCTTCATTCATTTTACTTCATAGATACTTAATAGTAGAAATTTTGGGTCACATGGCAGATCAATTTTAATTTTGCTCAGAATCCTTCATACTGTTTTCCATAAGAGTAGAACCTGGCAACAATCCCACAAGTAATGGATATTAATAACATGACTAAGTTTTAGAACTGTTGAGAAATAACTGTTGAAGATACCCTATACAGAGAGGCAACACTAAATTCTAAAGAATATCAGCTAGCCTGAATATTTGAAGAATAGATACTACAATGGATTATATTTAATTTACTTTATATTCCTTCTGTTAATGCTGTCAAAATGAATAAGGGTCACATAACAGCTATGAGGGTTTGCACTCCTTCAGTTTGGTGCTAGTTATGGTTCATACTTTTTTATTGTTTTTGGGGCCACACCCAGCAGCACTAAGGGAATACTCCTTTCTCTGCACTCAGAAATTGCTCCTGGTAGGCATGGGGGACCATATGGGATGCTGGAGATTGAACTAGGGTTCATCCCGGGTTGTCTATGTGCAAGGAAAAAGCTCTACTACTGTGCTATCACTCTAGCGTCTGTTCATACTCTTTTTAAGGTTGGTGTTCATGCACATTCTGGTGGTTTTATACACCAGGAGTTATTGAGGTAAGCCAGTGTTTGCACAAACTTCTTTTAATTGTACCATCTATTAGGCCTGATATTTTTTTTCCTAAGAAAAAATCAGGATATGAAATGAAAGAGATAAAGAAAATAATTCTCAAGATAAGAAAAAATTCTCAAAATAAGAAAAACTGTTCATAGAAATGGGTACATTTGGGGCTGGTGAGGTGGCGATAGATCTAAGGTGTCTGCCTTGCAAGTGCTCGCCAAGGAAGGACCGCGATTTGATCCCCCGGCATCTCATGTGGTACCCCCAAGCCAGGGGCAATTTCTAAGTGCTTAGCCAGGAGTAACCCCTGAGCTTCAAAAGGGTGTGGCCCGAAAAAAAAAGAAAAAGAAAAAAAGAAATGGCTAGATTTAAGTTTGACAGAAAAGTGGAGATTATTTTATACTCATAATAGTCTTAGAAAAGCTTTAAGTACAAAGATAAATCATCTAAGGACATATAGATGGACTATGAGGATTTCTTATTAAAGCATGGAAATCAGACTCCAAGGAGCTTTCTTAAAAATATATGACAAAAGAGAGGCTGGAGTGGTGGCGCTAGAGGTAAGGCACCTGCCTTGCAAGCACTATCCCAAGACGGACCGCAATTCTATCCCCCCATTGTACCATATGTTTTCCTCCAAACCAGGAGCGGTTTCTGAGCACATAGCCAGTAGTAACCCCTGAGTGTCAAAGGCTGTGGCCCAAAATCAAAAACCAAAAAAACAAAACAAACATGTATGCCAAAAGAATGTTAGTCTAAGAAGTTTTAATATGCAGTAAAGTTGATTTTATGTATATGAACAAGTAAGAAAGGACCCCCAAAATCTATTACATTTATATATTTAGGATTCATAATTTATAGTTCTGGAATTCTAGAAATCTAATTGATTAGTTTTATGTACCTTATTGTTGAGTTAATATTAGGGAAAAAGTATATAAAATTATGTAAACAGGTATCACAATCAATTTGTAGACCCATTAGTTATAGGATTAACCCTACTTTCCCACTACAACACATATAATTCAGAATATCAACTATTTGACCAGAAAGTTTTGTTCACTTAAATCTATTACAGAAAGAGTCTGTAGGGGGCCGGGCAGTGGCGCTGGAGGTAAGGTGCCTGCCTTGCCTGCGCTAACCTTGGACGGACCTCAGTTCGATCCCCGGGTTTCCCATATGATCCCCCAAGCAAGGAGCGACTTCTGAGCACATAGCCAGGACAGGATTTTTGACATTTCTATCTTAAGTTACTTGAATGTCATAGGTTTTGGTTTTTATTTGTTTTTTTTGTTTATGTATTGTAATCCTATTATAGAGTCTTTATATCATAATAACATACAAGTTCCTAAAAATTTCTAATATACCTATTTAGTTGTTATTTTGATTTTGTGGCCATACTTGACTATAATCAGAACTTTATCCTGGTTCTATGCTCAGGGCATACCTTCTGTTGATGGTGTTCACAAAACCATTTGCATTGTCTGGGTTTGAAATTGACTTGGTTATTGCAAGGCAGGTACTTAACCTCCATACTATCTCTTTAGTTTTTTTTTTAATTTTATATAATCTGTTTATCCCAGAAGAAACAGCAGAATTGTAACTTGTGAGCTGAGGCTAGCATATGAGGATTTGAGGTTTATTACCAAATGAATAAAAGGGATAGAATTTCTTCCTCAAGCCAGCCTAACTTGTTAAGAAAAATTTCACCTTGGTGATTGCCTATTTGCCATCTAACTTTAGGAATAAAACAACCATGTATAATCTGGATTACTCTTTCCTTCCATGGTCCATAGTATATGGAAGACCTTGTAAGTAGCATAGATTGAAAGCACTTGGGACAAAGGTTACATTATGGTAGAATATGGTATATATCAAATGGACTCTAGCTTTAGCTGCTTTATCTAAAGAAGGGTGCTTGTTTATCTCATAAAACTTTTGGTTAAGTGTTTGTGGCTTGATTCAGTGATAGTAAGTACCTCCTTAACTTCTTGCTTTACTGACATTAAAATATAGTCTTCATTTAATGGATTAAATGTTCATTTCTGTCTATGCATATATTTGCCTATGCAAAAAAAAGAAAGAAAGAAAAAGGAAGAAAAGAAAGCACAAAACCTTGCCACACCAGCCTCCTTCCTCTTTTTCTATGTTTTCTTCTCATGGTTATTATTTGTTTGTTGTTGTTGTTATTGCTGGTGTGCTTTTTTTTGTAGTTACTGGTTTTTGTTTTTTGTTTTATGGTTTTTTGTTTTGTTTTGTTATGTTTTTCTTCTTTTTTCCCTTTCTTCTTTTGAATTGATATTTATAACCTCTAGACGAACTCTACCCTGTTTTTTTTTTCAAGCAGGACCACATAACTTGAATCATCTTTCCCTGCCTCATAAATTGAGGGAGACAAACAGAGATGGTACCAGTACCAAACAGTCGAATGAACATTGAGTAGAAATAAAAAAAAATAATCAGACTTAAACACCAAACCAAAAGTCAATGACAACAGAATCAATGCCTAATCTAGAACAAGATATACACAGAGGGACCAGTTACACTAGTAGTGGTGGGCGGGGGTATGGGAGGGAGATATAGGATGCATGCTGGGAAAAAAGTGGTGGGAGGACAACATTGTGGTAGGAATGCTGCTGATTCATTGTCTTTGTGTATCTTAAGTATTAGTATGAAAGACTCATAATTCACTTTGTTCACAAAATAAAAATTTAATAAGAAAAGAAATAAAAAGAGGAAGCGTGTTTCACTTTTGAAGAACATACATAAAATGAATAATATGTAACATATGACATTTTATGTCATTTTGATATAATCTTATCAGTCCCAAAGTCACATCTTATCACAAATAAATCTAGAAATATAACCATTAGCCTAGTCTAGTATAAAATTCATTGATTCTACAGCTGAAGGTAACAGTGAAAAATGGATACTCAGTAACTGGAAAACTTTTTTTTTTTTTTATTCTTTGTTTGTTATCATATGGATCATATCTGGTTGTGCTCAGTAGTAGTTCCTAACTCTACACTGAGGAATTACTTTTTGCAGTGTTCAGGAGACCATATTGAATGCCAAGAATTGAGCCTAAGTTGGCCACATGCAGGGCAAATGCCGTACCTGGTGTAGTATGGCTCTGACCCTCTGGAAAACTCTTTTACATAATAAAAAATGAACTGACTATGATTCTTTTTTTTTGAGTAGCAAAGATAATACTTTTATTTATATATTTAAAGTTTTCTGTGTTTAGCAACTAAAATAAAAATTATGGTAGAGATGAAGCAATCAGCTGACTGATTTTGACATAACATTCTGTCAATTCTTTCTGCCACCAACCTATATATTTTGTTTTGATATATCCTTAAATTGATGTTAGGAATCTTAAAGGCAAAATAATGCAAGGCTTGACAGATTTTAAAGATTTTTATGTATCTAATTTATTGCAAAAATTCATAGTTGTATTAAAAACTAACAGCATTGAATTTAAAAGTATCTACCTAGAAAATTTTCTTTCTCTAGAAATTCTCAAATTTTGATAATAATATAAATGTGACATTGAATGCACAAATTATGAACTGAAATTTTGTAATGTGTATAGTTTTCTATGTTATTATTATCTGCCATAATTCATGCCTTAAGCACACAAACTAAACTATGCTGTGTATCTCAATTATTTAAAGTATCGCTTGCCACAAAGAGTGGTGAGTACAGTTTGAGTAGAGAATGACAATGATAGTTGGAACTGATCACTCTGGGCAAGAGCTGGATACAAAAAGGGGATAAAGAGACATGCATGGTACCCCCCATTAACAATAGTGCAAACCGCTATGTCAGACAGGTAAGAAAATTAGAGAGAATGGGAGAGAGAAGTAGAATGCCTGGCACAGAGACAGGTAAGGAGTTGGAGTAGGAGGGAAATTGGGGGTACTAATGGCAGGAACACTGCACTGGTGAAGAGTATGATTCTTGACTTCAGCATGGCACAATTGCCTGTTTAAATAAAGCCTTGGTTTTCTATGAAAAATTTCTATGAAAAATTTACTCTGGCTGTTCTTTTCCTGATAGTTTCAACTATCAGGAAAATGTCTGGAATTTACAAAATATTAGCTTTTATTCCATCCCATTCCATAGCTACAGTTTGTAATACTCATTTATAGGTCTTCTAGTTTCTGAGCAAGATTGTTGAATGTATTCCCCCATTTTACTAGGATGTTCTTTTAGTACAAATTCTTAACAAAACTGGAAAATTGTGTTGAGATCATAACCAAGTCTATAATAAGCATCCAATAAATATCTGATAGATATTTTTAAAATTGGTAATGAAAGTTCGCACAAAAAAAACTGGATGCTGAACAGAGCAAGAAAACTCAATCTGATCCAGCCCAATTTAAATGTAAACTGATCCTGCATTATTACTACTTTTCACGCTCTCCTCACTATGACATTTATGTGCTTGTTTGGTTTAGGACTGTGCATAAGAATGACCTGTGAACATTTGACTTGGGAAAGGGGAACCAGGAAATTGTTCACCTTCTTGATCATTTTGTCAACTCCTTTTTCCCGGGAGAGACATTTATATAACTCAATAACTTCAGCAAACCATAATAAAATGGAACTCCATATTTTCTTTAAAATTTCTGTCAAAAACAACTTGCTTATATTTTTACATGAGGAAAGTGTCTTAATAAATGAAGCTTAATTTGGTATGCTAATGATATAATATAGCAAGTAGAACCAAGAGGCACTGCAAGAGAAAAAATTATTGTGAAGAGAGAACAAAGATGAGGAAGGAATATTTATAATTGTTTCATTTAATTTTGTCATACATAGTTATATATCCTTGTGACATAAATGATACATCTATAAATAGTAAAATGTAATACATCAAAACTAATTATTAATCATATAGAAACTTAAAAGCACTACAATTAATTTTTAGCAAGCCAAAATATGAATAAAAACATAAGATTTATGAGCACATGAAGTACTGTAAAGAACATCTACAAAATCACAGACATAATAATGGCATTATACTTTAAGCTGATGAAGAAAATGTTATAAATCATATCTCCTGACTTGGAAATATTCCCATTGCCTGGAATTTTATTTCAAGAGAACCTCTATTTCTGAATTAAATGTCATAAATCTAAGAATTGCTTTTGTCACCTGATCTATTCAGTAATACATTTATGGTATGCCTCTATGAAAAGTTTCCAGCTGCATTCAGGCTCCTGATTCAAGCTAGACTGAGAACCACCCTTTTTCTCTTAAAGGTTTTTTCCCTGAGCTTTGTTCATACTAATAATCCTCTCAATTCTAGGACTTTTAGTCTTTTATCTCAGGACTGTTTTCTATATTACTTTGGATTCTTTCGCCATAATAATTCAGCAAAATTACCTCACACCTAGAAATGCAGATGGATATTACCCAGTATTCATTCTCATCCCAGAACAAATGTATATGTGTTATTTTTGATTAGTTTTTTTCTGTTAATTTTCACAGTTGGAAACTTATTTTAATATAATGTACTAAACAGAAAATGGAGAAAAAATTGAGAGAGAAAAGACTTCAAGACTGACCTCTTTAGATAGGATAGTGATTTTCAGTTTGACTGTATTTAGGTAGGCTTGGGTAAAACACAGGATAGATTTCTCCAAGTCATAAATTTCTCTTCTTTTTTCATTCATTATAATCATCATTAGTATGATAAATACTATAGATAGTTGACAGCATTTATTATAATTACTTATTCATCAAGTCTAATGAGATGCACAACTTAAAAGAAATATATTGAGCTTCTCGGTCTTGAGATAGAATTTGTCTCCAATAGATAGTAGAAGGTTATTATGTATGTATGTCACTCATATGGATATAAACATATGCATATCTACTGGCAATATAACATAGCACCACTTCCCCCTGCAAAGACACACTAAATAAAGGGGAAACCTTACGTATTAAAAGGAGCTCTTATCTACTAGGGATAAGAACTCATACTTGCTTACAATACAGGGACATCTCCCACCTTGAAAATATGTCATGTGGACTCAACTTGGACCCCAGTTGATTATACACCATCTGTCCAGTCCTGAACCCTGGATCCCAGACATAGAAACGACACAGTTCTTCACGACAGCTACAGGAAACAAATCCCATCTGGGACATCCTTAGTGCAGCTCGGACACCAACAAGTGCCAGCTCTAATACAATATCCTGATGATGAAAATGAGAACAACTTGACCTAAGAGCAGGTTATCCTACCCCTCTAGCTGGCAATAAGACTTTCCACCCCTTGGTTCGTCCAAAGCCAAGATGGCTTTTTACAGATGACTGGCTGATAGAACCACGACTGGACTGTATGTATCCTGTGACCAATAAAAAAGCCCTAGTCTAGGGTTCGAGCTAAGACCTGCACAACAACCATGAACTCCAGTTCCAAATGTCCGTCTGAGACAATTGCAATGGA
>PVKC010016725.1:0-20638 GCA_004027635.1 Crocidura indochinensis
GATAAAGAAGGAATGGTAAACAGAGAATGACTCAGGGGTTGGACAACCTAGTATGCCTGGAGCCCAGAGTTGGACTTATGCCAGAGAACTTCAGGTATAAGGTCTCTTTGTATTTAGGACAAGTTTTTTTGTTTTCCATTTACTTTTCCATATTTTGCTGGGCCTATGCAAACGACAATTGCCATTCTCACACCATCATTGCTGTATTTTTTTTTTAACTCTTGTCCTTTAAAATAAAAAAGAAGAGCTTACTAAACTTTCTGCTGGTGCTTCAGTGAATTCAATAGTTTTCAAAAATATTCTGTCCTTTCTCTTCCATCTCTTTAGTTTATCTTTCAATTTTCTATATTTAAAAAAAAACATGTTGTTTTAGGTCTTTCTAAAAATGTATTATTATCAGTTTTGTCAACTATGTAGTGCTTTTTCTTTAAAGAAATAAATTTAAAAAAAGAAGAAATGGTACATTTACTCAGTGGAATTCTATTTGGTCATAAGAAAAGATGAAGTCGGGGCCCGGGAGATGGCATGGAGGTAAGGCGTTTGCCTTTCATGCAAAAGGTCATCGGTTCGAATCCCGGTGCCCCATATGGTCCCCCGTGCCTGCCAGGAGCAATTTCTGAGCATGGAGCCAGGAGTAACCCCTGAGCACTGCCGGGTGTGACACAAAAACCAAAAAAAAAAAAAAAAAAAAAAAAAAAAAAAAAAGAAAAAAGAAAAAAAAAGATGAAGTCATACAATTTGTTGATTGTAAGTAGTCAGAGAAGAACAGACTCAGAATGAGTTCTCTCATATGTGGAATAGAAAGAAACATAGTAAGGGAATTTCTAATAGCCAAAGACAATAGAAACTAAAAGCAAAGCTGTTCCTTAATAGGAATCTTGCCACAGTAGGGGGAGTGAGGGCAGGGGATATAGGAAGCAAGATGGGGATGGGAATGGAGGGAGGGCAAATTTGGTGATGGGAATTCCCCAGATTCAATGTTAATAAATACCTAAAATATTACTGTGAAAGATATGTAAGCCACTATGATTAAAATAAAAATTACATATAAAATAATTTGTTGGATGGGGGGGCTGAGCGGTGGCACAGGGTGTAAGGCCTGCGTGCGCTAGCCTAGAATGGACAGCGGTTCTATTCTGGCATCCCATATGGTCCCCCAAGCTAGGAGTGATTTCTGAGCACATAGCCAGGAGTAACCTCTGAGTGTCACTGGGTGGAACCAGAAAAAAATTTGTTGGGGCCAGAGCAATAGCACAGCAGTAGGGCGTTTGCCTTGCACACAGTCGATCCCGGACAGACAATGGTTTGATTCCCAGCATTCCATATGGTTCCCCAAGCCAGGAGCAATTTCTGAGCACATAGCCAGGAGTAACCCCCGAGCATCAACAGGTGTGGCCCAAAAACAACAACAAAGATTTTGCTGTTGGGGCCGGAGTGATAGTACAGCAGGTAGGGCATTTGCCTTGCATGCACAGACCTGGGACAGACCTGGGCTTGATCCCTGGCATCCCATATCCCCCAAGCTTGCCAGGAGTAATTTCTGAACTCAGAGCCAGGAGTAACCCCTGAGTACCGCTGGGTGTGCCCTCCCACAAATATTTTGTCATTAATTTTTTTTTTTGGTTTTTGGGCCACACCCAGTGACGCTCAGGGGTTACTTCTGGCTACTCGCTCAGAAGTCGCTCCTGGCTTGGGGGACCATATGGGAAACCAGGGGATCCAACCGCGTCTGTCCTAGGCTAGCGCAGGCAAGGCAGGTACCTTATCTCCAGTGCCACCGCCCGGCCCCATTTTGTCATTAATTTTCAATTTGAAAGAACAAAGCTTTTGAAAGCAAGTGTTAACTTAAGTTTTATTCTTTTGAGATTGGTCAGAAGTGTAGAATTTTGAGGGCAAATCTCAGGGTTGGGGTATCAGATGGAGACTAGAGATCTCTGCATATTTCAGACTATTCCAAGACTCCCCAGACTAGTGCCCTGGGTCCTTTTTGCCACATGTGACTGTCTTTTAAAGTTTCTCATGGAAATACATATATACAAAAATAGACCCAAGGGTCGGAGTGATAGCAAAGCAGTAGGGTGTTTGCCTTGCACTCTGCCGACCCAGGACGGACCCGGGTTCGATCCCTGGCATACCATATGGTCCCCTGAGTCTACCAAGAGGGATTTCTGAGTGCAGAACCAGGAGTAAACCCTAAGCACCACTGGGAATGGCCCAAAAACACAAAAACTGAAGAGATAACCAGTTACCAAAAATTCATTTTCTATTGATTTAAAGAAATGGGTGATTCAATTAATTGGTATTTGAAACAAATATCTCCAGACTTAGAAAATGTGAATGCAGGCAGGAGAAGGATGTGGGATCTGAAGCAAGGGTGGGCCCTGAGTAAGCTGTTGCATCTGGCTAGGTTCTCCACCTTCTGTATCCTTCTAGTATAAATTCCTCCTCCTAATCTTCCTTCACATTTATTCTGTGCCAATTCCTTACCAATTTTGTGTCATCTTGTCGTTTGACATTACTTTCATGATTATATTGTATGACTTGGTTTTTCTACAAAATACTCTGAGTCACAACTGCCCTAAGAATGACTTGGAATGGTTTCCTATAGACTAATGTTTAGAGAGTTGAAATGGTTTTCTTCAGTGAAAGAATCGTTTTAATGTCATATTATTTGTATTTAAATAAAGTTCCTCTCAAACTTGAAAACAATTTCTTTGGCTTTCTTTGTTGGTTTTTGGGTCACACCCAGCAGTGTTCAGGGGTTACTCCTGGCAGTCTCATGGGACTATTTGGGATGCCGGGGATTGAACTCAGGTCAACCTGCTTGCAAGGCAGCTGTGCTATCACTTTGGCCACAATTTCTTTGGCTTTCTAAGAAATTTTGTGCAAGTCTCACTTTATATACGATAAAGCAGTATTTTGATGTTAACAGCCATGAAGTTTCAATATCTGCAAATTTAGACAATGATAAAAAAACTCACTTTCTAAAAGGACTTCAGTGGCCATTTTATTGCAATTCTGAGTGAAGCTAACAATGTGTACAAAAGTAGTGGATTTCAACTGTTTCACACCTAAGCTGGCATATACCTGTGCACTGCTTTGAAGGTTGGCAGTTAACAGCCACCAAGGCAGACCTGTGATTTTCTGGGTTTTTTTTGTTTTTTTGACTTTTGGTTTTTGGGTCACACCTGGCTGTGCTCAGGGATTACTCCTGGCTCTGTGCTCAGAAATTGCTCCTGGCAGATTTAGGGGACCAAAAAGATATTGGATATTGAACTGAGATTCATCCTGTGTTAGCCGAGTGCAAGGCAAAAAACCTTACCTACCCATGCTATCGCTCCAGCTCTATTTTGTATTTTTTAATTTTTTATCATAAAATACTGTTTATTGGGGCCCGGGAGATAGCACGGAGGTAAAGGCGTTTGCCTTTCATGCAAAAGGTCATCGGTTCGAATCCCGGTGCCCCATATGGTCCCCCGTGCCTGCCAGGAGCAGTTTCTGAGCATAGAGCCAGGAGTAACCCCTGAGCACTGCCGGGTGTGACCCAAAAACAAAAACAAACAAAAAAAATACTGTTTATTACTTCCCCAAACGTGACTTACCCCAGTTGTAAGTTAGGGTGATATTATACTGAGAATTTCTAAAAAAGAAACAATATTAATACTGGACTTTACAGAAATAAACCAGTACCTTTACATAGATTTAAATACCTGCTCAACTTACGAAAGCAGTAAGGAAATTTTCCATCATATATAGTTTTTGTTTGTTTGTTTGTTTTTCGGGCCACACCCATTTAATGCTCAGGGGTTACTCCTGGCTAAGCGCTCAGAAATTGCCTGGCTTGGGGGGACCATATGGAACGCTGGGGGATCGAACCGTGTTCCTTCCTTGGCTAGCGCTTGCAAGGCAGACACTTTACCTCTAGCGCCACCTCACCGGCCCCTTTCATATATAGTTTTAGGAAAAAAATCTTTTTAAAATTGGGAAAACTGTACAACATAAAAGAAATGCAAATATATAAAATTCGCTTAGTATACGTTCTATCTGCTTATATAAAATTTCTCTATTTTTTAATTTTAAATAAAATATATATTTTAAATTTAATAAAATTTTTATCATTTATTATTTAATTTTATTATTATTTTTTTGTTTTTGTTTTTGGGCCACACCCAGCAGTGCTCAGGGGTTACTCCTGGCTGTCTGCTCAGAAATAGCTCCTGGCAGACACGGGGGACCATATGGGACACCGGGATTTGAACCAACCACCTTTGGTCCTGAATTGGATGCTTGCAAGGCAAACGCCGCTGTGCTATCTCTCCAGACCCCTAATTTTATTATTTTTAATGAAATTAATTATTTGAATCACCATGAGATAGTTAAAGTTATTCATGATTGAGTTTCAGTCATACACTAATAATCATCCCTTACCAGTACACTTCCTATCACAAGTGTCCTTGTTTTCCCCCCACCTCCAACCCCACTCCCGCCTGCCTCTACGGCAGACATTTTTCTTCTCTCTTTCTTCCTTTTTTCCTTTTTAGTTTTCAATCGTGTTACTAAAGGGTATCATACATGTCACTTTATCTCCTTTCAGCAACCAGTTCTTGTCCAGATTGGCCATTTCTAACTGTCATTGTCATAGTGGTCCTCTCTCTGCCCTGACTCTCTGCACTGTCCTGCTATTTGTGGTAACCTTCTTACCATGCACTGGTCCACCTGATCTTCAATTTTACTGTTTCTGAATATTATTATCATGCAATCGGTTATTTTTCTTTATCTCACAAATGATTGAGATTATTCTCATTTCACTCAGCATAATATTCGCCATATCCATGCATATATAAATACATTTCATGACTTCAATTTTCCTAACAGCTGTAGAGTATTTCATCGTATTCTATTGTGTAGATGTACCATGATTTCTTTATCCACTCATCTGTTCTCGGGCACTTGGGCTGTTAGCAGCGAATACTGCTGCAATGAACAAAGGAAAGCAGAGGACTTTTCTGCATGGTGATTTTGTGTTCCTATGGAATATCCTTAGGAGTGGTGTTACTGGATCATATGGGATCTCATTCAGTATTCTTTAACTTTGTACATGTGAGGACCAGCATCTGGCTTGCATACTGGTCCAGGGACCAGCACTTATAACCGAACTGGTGGAAGTTTTTCAGCCCTTCTACACTGACAGAGTGGCCCCAGTGGTTGAGGACCACTGATTTGTAGCAAATTTCATTAAGCAGTATTTATTCTTTTTTTTGGTGTTTGGGTCATACCCAGCAGTGCTCAGGAGTTACTCCTGGCTCCATGCTCAGAAATTACTCCTGGCAGGCACGGGGAACCATATGGGACGCCAGGATTCGAACCGATGACCTGCATGAAAGGCAAACACCTTACCTCCATGCTATCTCTCCGACCCCAAGCAGTATTTATTCTAAATTTGCTCATTGAACTTTGTATTTTAAATATTGGAAGGGCTGGGGTTAGAGTGGTGGTGCAGCGGCAGGGCATTTGCCTTGCATGCAGCTCACCTGGGACGGACCGCAATTCAATTCCCCAGCATTCCATATGGTCCCCCATGTCAGGATCTATTTCTGAGTGCATAGCCAGGAGTAAACCCTGAGTGTTACCCACCGAGTGTGGCCCCAAAACAAAACAAAAATATTGGAGGGGAAAACAGACTGGTGATGCTCCGGGGTTCCTCCTAGCAGTGTTTGGCAGACCTTGTGGTTCTAGAATAGAACCTGAGCCTCCCATATGTGAAGCATGTACTCTAACCCTTTTAACCTTTCATGGGTCCCCTTAGCTTTTTTGTTTTTTTTTTTAAGTCACAATAGATGTTACATTAAAAAAAGTTTGGTTTTTGAGGCACTGATTTACAATGCTATTCATAGCAGGGTTTCATGCATACAATGTTCTAGTACTTTACAATTAAAGTCTGCTTATCTTTACACTGGCTCAGTGTTTTTGTCCCCCATATGAACCTCTTCCATTATAGTAGGTTCAGCTCTATAGACCAGTTCTCAGGATATGTAGTCTGTGACCCATTGTAATTCACTTATTTTTTTTCTATTCCACATATGAAAACTTATTTTGTATTTGTCATATTTTTCTACATATATAAAATATGGATTGCCATTCACAAAAATGATAGAATCCCTTAACTGTAGTGTGTATAAAAAAATCCAGTGATCTTGGGGCTGGAGAAATAGCATGGAGGTAGGGCATTTGCCTTGCACGCAAAAGGACAGTGGTTCGAATCTCAGCATCCCATATTTCCCCAGAGCCTGCCAAGAGTGATTTCTGAGTAACCCCTGAGCACTGCCGGATGTGACCCACACCCCCCAAATCCAGTGGTCTTACATTTATGGATGAAATTTTATGGAAGGGGCAGCCATAAAGGGCTGGAGAGCAAGTGGAAACTCCGATTCAATTTTTAGCACTGTGTGAGCCTGAGCACCTCAGGGAGCAACCCTGAGCATCTTAGTGTGTCCACATGTGATGACCATGTTGATGATGCCAGGATCAAAGCCAGGACTCCTCCGTGCAATGCATGTGTTCCAACCCTGAACCAAGTTCCTGGCCCAATAAGTTTGGAGTATAGGCAGTTAGGACATAGCAATGCCACTCTCAGTCATGCTACAGGTCTCTGCACACCAGGAAGCCGCACCCTCCTCAGAAAGAACATTCCAGGCTGCAGTATCTGTGACTAATAGTCAGAATGTGTCAGTGCTTTGCTTTCCCTGAGTGGATCCCTAACTAAGCTGTGAAGTGGAGCAGTAACCAGCTTCTTACTTTTCCTGTAACAAAACTGAGAAAGTTCCAGACCCTTCTAACGGAGTTGGCCTGACCAGTACAAAAATGGCTTTTTGGTGTTTCATATTTCTTCTGGTATTAACTAGGAAGGAACATAAGTCATCTAATTTCTGTCAACTGTTCTGTGGTGTTTACACTGCTGCTTTACACCATATCCTTCAGCCAGTCAGAAAGTTTAGGGTAACCTAGGTTCTTCTGATAAAAAAAAAAATGCCAGAACATGTGGGTGGCTTCTAAACAAAACCAAGAAGCACCTAATTTCTCTGTGGGGTTGAAGGGAGGATAGGGGTTAAATCAGGCTTTCTATGTGGCAGATCAGGTTCCATCCCAGCACCATTGGTCCCCGTGGTCATGTAATCCCCGTACCTTACAGACTGGACACCATGAGGCCCCTGCCATAAACCTTGGAGTCCTATGCTCCTAGACCTTCATTGCATCCCCACAATCAAAATTAAAACTTTGTTCGTACAAAAACAGAGGCATGGAAATTTACATGACAAGGTCTGAATTCCAAGTTTGCTTTGGTTTTAATTACATGCCCAAATGCAAAAAACCCTACAAAATTCAGCAAAATTGTCATCTTTTCTATTTTCAGACTGAAATATGGAGCTCATAAAAGTGAAGCTGTCATAAATTTCACACTCAGGGATACTGTGACTTATAACCAGGAAAACACATCCACACCCACAGTTAACAGTGATAAACAGTTTTTATTCAGGCAATGAAACATGGAAAAAATATATTAGTAATTATTATAATAATTTCATTTGTGTGAGTATAACTTTTACAAATATTTACCTGACATATAAAAGGGAAATTACTGTGCATATAAAATTTATGTAGATGACTTTTCCACACAACACAATCCTGATAGCAGTAGTCAATGCATCAGTTGTTCCTCCAGACAAGAGGCCCCTCACACACTTCATGGCACCCGTAGAAACACAGTGGCGGGTGTGCTATGAACAGTTAGAAACTGGTTGGCACATTACTACAAATGTTATCTATTGGCAAACACATCTGCTAACAGCAACACTGAAAAGTTCACTGCTACTGGTGAGATTTCAAAGAAATGCCTGGTTCCTAACTCATTGGGAAGGAGGCCCTAGGCAGAAGCTGGGATGTGGTACAACCTTGAAGGCCCTGTTCCTGGACAAGGGGTGGTTTTGAAGTTTAAATTTGTCTGTTCCCTTGTGAAAATGTTTCATAAATATAGAATCAATCAGTTAACAACATGATCAGGAAACTGTTTGGAGCAGGGGGTCGCAAACTTGCGGCCCGCGGGCCGTTGGCAGCCATCTGTACAACATTTTGTGGCCCTGCCCTAGAGGAATCTTCTTTTGTTTTGTTTTGTATTAGTTGTTTGGGTCACACCCCCCAAAGTTCAAGGCTTACTACTGACTTTGCACTCAAGGATCACCTCGACTTTGCCTCCTGCGGCCCCCAGGAAAATTGAGTTTGAAACCCCTGGTTTGGAGTATAGTTCAGATACCACTAAAAGGCAGAGGGAAAAAGTGGTACCCTTACATTTCAAAGTGAAAAATACAGGGACAGTTGAAGTCACATCTCAGCCCTATGCCAGGCCTCCTCCAAAGGAGTCAAAGCGTTTCACAGACTGCCACAGGCCAGCATTGCACACAATACCTCTGTATTAGAACTATAACCAGAATATATATATATATATATTTATATATGTAATAGCTGTAACCATATTATAGTTAATAGACATTCCTTAGGAATCTTGTTTGTCCAAATTTAACTGCATGCTAAGAGGCACAGAAATGGGATTGCATTTGGACAAAAAAAACTATGAAAAGTGCAATCTTTAGTCTCCAGAATGCTTAGCTCTGGGTACTAGGGAGTGCTCTTCACCGAAAAGCTGTAGTTTGTATTATCTTCCATCCTTAGAGATATGTGTCTACTAGACTTATTATTTCAGCTTGACCACATGGGAGACTCATGGTGTGGGTAGTGAATTGTTTTTAAGATCACTGGAACCCAGAGGCCAAGTCTTTGTTTTGGGCAAAGTCTCCTCAAAATATTTATTAAAATCGGCGAAGATGATGACATCTTAGACCTTTGGCTTGACATTCTGGGATTCCCAGACTCTATTCTGTAATAAGCAAATACTAATAATATACTATCTCTTAAATTCTTTAGAATATATACACCTGTAATTTAAATCCCTTTTTCATGTCTGAGGCCCTGACATTGGACTCTTGGCACCAAGACAAAAAATTTTTTTAAAAAGAAAAATGGAAATATAAAAGGAACGATTGAGCTTTCAACACCTAGTTTCTTCCCAAGTAGATAAAGAAACCCAAGTCTGAGCATAGGTTCAGATGGTCATAAAATGACAGATACATTTGTGGGCAATTATCATTATAGGGGAGAATCAAAAGTAAACAAAAATGAACTTTAGCTTTTATTCTATTAAGATGTACTAAATTGTTTCCAACTAGTTTTCTACAGTTCTCACCAAAGCCTGCTTTTCAAAATCTTAATTCTGAATTTGAGACCTAGCACTATAACCTATGTAATATTCGTTTAAAAGGATTTCAGTCTGGCTAGCTTGGGTCAAATTATGAATATTTGGGGTATCTGTAACTAGAACTAAATAGGAGCTGCTTATTGAAGTTACCTGTGTGAGTTACACAAAGAATGGGACACATAGAAAGGGGAAATAGGCTGGGAAGAAAAAAAGGATAACTTTTTATCCTTCAAAATGAAATGTAAATCTTCAGCATCCATATCATCTGGAAATGCTGCCAAATCCTGTTTTTCACCATCATGTGATTCTCTACTTCCTAATTTGGGTTCGGTCTGAAGAAGCTGAAACCACATGAGAACACTTGCCTCTCAGTAATTCCAGTAGTTTTACGGAACAAAAGGTTTGGACAGGTCATTGGCTTCCAGGAGCTTCTCCAAATAAAGTCAATGTTGGGAGGACTGACTGTAACTGGCTAGCCAGCCAAATGACAGACAACCAGTTTGGTTTGTCTTGCACTAAATTCTACCATTTAAACTACCTACCTACACGCTAGCAGTTAACTCCTGAAATGTTTCTGAATCTTGACAAGGTCATCTAAAACCCCTCAAATTGCTCTGCCAGTAGTTCCTTCCATGGTTCTTTCAATCTGGTAGTAAGACTTATTATGTATTTATTATTTGTGGGTGGTTTATTTGGCTACACCTGGCAGTGCTCAGAGGGCTGTAGGTCACGGCAGAAATCAAACCAGGGTATGCCACATGAAAGGTAAGTGCCTTAACCCCTGTACCCCAGCCTTGTTGTGACCAACAAGCAACTTTGATGGAAAATTGTAGGCAGAGTTATTTTTTCTCTTTGGGGGTTGGGGTCACACTTGGTGGTGCTTAGGAACTATATTCCTCATCCTATTCGGAGGATGATCTGAGGCGGTGCTTGGGAACCATATGTGGTGCCGGAGATTAAACCGGGATTGGCCTTATGTAAGGCAAGTACCTCACCTCCCCTCTAGGCAGAGTTCTATAAGACTTTTCAAATTATTTTGGACATATATGCATTTTGGGGTCACACCCGGTGTGCTCAGGGATTACTCCTGGCGGGTTTCGGGGGACTAAATAGGTTGCAGGGGATAGAACCCAGGACGGCTGAGTGCACAAGTGTCCTACCTACTGTACTATGTCTCTGGCCTCATTTTTAAAGAAGCATATTTATGCCAAGTATATTCTTTTATGCTGTTTTGATTTGTGAGGAGGGAGCACTCCTGTGGTGCTCAGGGGCAACTCCCGGCTTAGGGACCACATGGTGCAGATCAATGCTGAGGTTCCCATATGCAATGCATGCACTCCAAGCCTCTGAATATCTTCCTGGTCCTTACTGTATTCTCTTGATTTGCTGGCTCTGTAGCTATATATTCCCCCCCACCCCTTCCTCTTCCTGCTATATATTTTTTCTTTTCTTCCGATTTTGGTTTCTGGACCATACCCTGTGGTGGTGCTCAGGAATTATTCCTGGCTCTCTGTGCTCAGGGGTCCATATGAAGTGCTAGGAATAGAACCAAAGTTGGATGCATGCAAGGCAAGAGCCTTGCCTCTCATACTAATATATTTCTGTCCCCATTTCCATTCTTCAAAAAAATTTTTTATTTTGGTTGGGGTAGAGGATCATGGCTGGGGGTGCCTGGGAGTTATATCCCACTCTGCAGGGGTTGCTCTTGGCAGTCCTCAGGAGACCGTGGTGTGTCAAGATCAAACTCAGGTCTCCTGAAAAGAAAATATGTGCCCTTTGAGCTATCTTTCTATAGCCTTACATTTTTGCTCATGTTAGAAAACATTCATCTATTAAATGAGAATTAAGATATCTTCTCATATTGGTAAGACTGAAAGACATTATTCAACAAAGACCCTTTCTAATCTTTATATGACAACTTCATTTGCTGGGGTAGAAGAGATTTCTTCTACCATGCTAGAAAAGGATTGCTGTCACCTCTGTTTCAACATATAGTTACTATTTTTTTTTTTATATTCACGCAGTCTGAAGAAAGAAATAAAAATTTATAATGGAAATTTATCATAGAAATGTATAAGCTTTTTTGTGTGCAACACAGGTCAATATAAGAGAACATAGTTATTTCGCTAAACACAGCAGCAAAAAAAGGTTTATAGCAGCGCATCTTCCTGCAAAATTCAATTTCCTTCCAGCAGAGGGAGGACTGACAGAGGAGATCAGTGACCGACACAGGATACCCCTGTTCTCTCCTTGGAGTATGGCACAGCTTGCCCTCTCAATGACAGCAACTGCTCCCAAAGCCAAATGATTGTCCAGTCACTTATCTAAGCATACATAATTTTTAGTTTTTTTCATATATAATATTAAGACAAAAGGCTTTTAAAATACAGCCTAAGCACCAATTATGAGAAATACATATTGGCAAATGCAACTTCTGGCTTTAAGAGACATTATTATCTCCCAGGGCTAAAGATTGCACCCATGTGAATTAATACATTGCTAAAAAAAGTGTTTTTCATTTAAAGATCTAGAAGTTCATCACTAGGCATAAATCATCAATTCATTGTTGAAGTTAGATCATGCAATACTTTTACAAGAGAAATACAAAAACTTCTTTGTACTACACATAGTGCATATCACCATGAAGACTTTTCGGTGTAAGATTAAGACAAAAGAATAATTTAAAACATTTCCATGGATTTGGTTTTACCTATAAAACAGAAGGAAATTAACTGGCATTACATGGAAAATCTCCTTTCTGGGCTTAATGCGCCCTACTATTCTGATCCAAGTCTAGTGAGAGGCTGAGGAATTTGGCTTAGTGTCCACACTCCTTCTGCAATCTTCAAATGGTCTTTGTTTAAAAGTATGCAAACGCTACTTGGTTTTGGAGTGGTTCACATGATTTTTACTGCTTGTTTTGCTAAAAAAAAAAAAAACCCAAACTATTATCTTAAGTTTGAGAGGATTTTCTGCCTTTAAGAAGAAACGTCTAAAGAATAATGCATCATACACATAAAATTCCAACCGTCCCTTCACCTTAAAACTTCTCAGGGATTTAAATGACCTTTGCAAATAAGATCTATACTTTCGACAAGTAGATTTTCTGTGCAAATTTCAATTAGGCAGTTAATAAAAAATAAAGAGTAAGTGTTGATTTTGCAGCAACAAATGGATTCAGAGGAGATTTCCAGGCTCCAGGAGAGATTTGCCAAACCTAACTCTTGAGGGAGTCTTATGCTACCCATGTGAAGAGCAGACATGGTCTGTCTGGGGACAAACCCAAAGTGGTACACTCCAGAGGCTCAAGGTGTCTAAACAGGGCATCAGGAAAAAGAACAAGAAAGTCTTACCCAGGTGTGAGCCCGAGACTGTGGTTTCAGTAATGTGACACAAGTCTAGGGTAGCCCCAATCACTGTGAATCTATCCAAATTCTGAAAAAGGGTCCTACTACATTTACTTTTGTAAAGAAGTTTTTTATCTGACTATGCTTCAGCACAGAGAGAAATGCATTAGTGCAAACAGGTACTGGAGAGTTGATTCTTGTTCATAAATTGGAAGTAACAGGAATGATATCAAATGATATCAAATTAGGCCCCTATTATGGAAAGAACATTACAGATGAAATAAAGGGTCATAAAAATGGTTCAAAGTGTGGAGCACATGCTCTGCAAGCAGGAGACTATATCTGAGCCCTTGGGACCATGACCCCAAAGCTCTCTACGAATGACACTGGAGCACAGAAACAGGACGAGCCCCCAAGTGCCACCAGATGTGACCCCAAATTCCAAAATTAAATGAAATGAAAAATAAAATAGACCTCCAAGAAAAATCAGAAATGAGCCCAAACAGTACTCACAAAATCCTAAACACAACACATTTCAAAATGTCAAGATGACCTTAAAACAAAAGGAAGCTAGAAAAATCGGGTACCCAAACTGAGCAGCCCATTTAACAGAACCCAGGAAGGAAATGGAAAAGTATGGCCAAAGCGGCCTTCCTTTTGAGACTTTACAACACCAACATTTCTTCCAGGCCTGTGGCAGCAAAGCAGGACAGCCAGCAGTAGACATGTGCTTTCCCCCCCTCCCCATCTATTTTTTTTTTTTTCTCTAAAAGGGGCAATTATTACTGAATAAGGCAAGGTAACTGTGATCATGAGAAGCAGCCAAGCGCAGATCTGCTGAGCCAACAGGAGAAACTCAGTCGGTTTTACCCAGCTTTGCAATCAGTTCATCACAGATTTTCGTCAGTTCTTCGATTTCTTGGTTCTGGAAGATAAGAGATAATATGCAGGCCACTGTTCTGAGATAAAGCTTAGTTACGAGACTACGTACACTTTACCCTAGACACCCTAACTCTGTGACTCCTAAATTTGCTACAGCAAACATTTTAAAGAAAGGAAAACTTCTTCACTGGAAAATGTTCTTATGCTCAGAGTTATACTTGAACTGCTTAGGGGAAGAGGATAGTTAGCTGTCTGTAGCTTTTCTTTGAACTGCTTAGATCTGATTTTCTCTGGAGAACTAAAATTCTAAGTCTTCTCTGTCTGTCAGGGGTTTACCAGACTGGTGATGAAAACCTCTATTTTAGTCGAATGGCTGCAACCTGAAAAGGCACAGAACTAGAGAACATAGTAAGAAAAATGTGAGTGGCACAAAAGGAAGCTCAGGAGTGATTGAGCAGAGAGAAACAAGCATTATTGCTATGCCTGCTTTTCATTACTGGTTGTTTGTCAGCCATGGCCCTATTCACTTTCTGAGTCAAGTCAGTCTTCAGTTCTTGGCAGTGTAGGATGTGGTTTCTACCCACTAGGGAATAGTGGCATCTGTCAGTTGTGATAACCACATACATACTCCAGATGTCCCCTGGAGGGTAAAACTGCAATGATGGAGAAAGATGGCTTGAGATATTGCTTATCAGAATCTGATAAAGTGGAGTCTGGCACCCTAAATTTCAGTGAGTGCGATATCCTGAGTACCTGCTTATGCTTGCTGCCACTAATGTGCCTGGCATTTCCTGGTTTGCCCATGTATCTGTATCTGTACCAGAGACCATACTCAGATCCACCATATACCTTCTGCTGAAGGGCCCTTTCCAGTGATTCCACCTTCATCTGCTCTTTCCGAAGTCCGGCATGGAGAGCTGCACTTTCAGCCTTTGCTTTTGTTCGAACCTGAGCAATTTCTTCATTGGCTCTGTTTATAATGGTTTAAGGAGACAAAAGCACATAATTGGTTATCCTCACAGCTAATGAGTCAAGTTACAAATCTCAGGGAGAGAGAAAAGAGGAATCTGATTGAAAAAAAAAAATTCTATTTTTTGGGGGCCGGGCGGTGGCGCTGGAGGTAAGGTGCCTGCGCTAACCTAGGATGGACCTCAGTTCGATCCCCAGGTTCCCCATATGGTCCCCGGTGCCTGCCAGGAGCGACTTCTGAGCGAATAGCCAGGAGTAATCCCTGAGCATCACCGAGTGTGGCCCAAAAACCAAAAAAAAGAAATCTATTTTAATTGATAAAATTGTGGTTCATACAAATTGCTATGGAGATTTCCTTGGTATAGTATGGTAATCGTAGAGTCAAAATGGCCTTTGTGGACCAGGGATGAGGGTCTAGTAGCAGAGCACATTGCAAGGCATGTGTGAGGCTTGATTTCCATTTCCAGTACATGGGACCTAAGCATCAATAAAGAGAACCCTGGTGACCCCCACGCACTGCCAGAAGTCACCCCCAGAACAAGAGCTCTTCCAAGACCTTGTAATTAGAAAACAAAATCACAGGATGGTTTCTACAGTCTTCAATTTCTTTAAACCCAGAATAATATTGGGCAGGACTATTCAGTTGTAATTGAAGCTAGAGTCAGGATTCTAACCATTGATACCTATAAGACAAAGACCAACTTTAAGAGGAGTTAAAAAAACCCAACTATGTCAATTAACAAATAGTCAGTTAACTGATGATGAGAGAATGTTAAAACATTTTATCAAAGGCATGTAGATCTAATGCATTTTTGGAAATTGACTGAACTGGCAAAAATGAGTAAGGACAATCTTGCCTCTAGTTGGCAGAGCTGCAAGGAAACAGGGTCACAAATGGCCAGAGGGATGAGAGCCAATGTTTCTTTCACTGGAGAGTCCTATGTGGTGAGTGTCACAGCATGACAAGGGATTCTCTGACCCAGCAATTCTCTTCTATTCCCTACGGCAAAACCCTAAGTGGAACAATGTGAGTGGGTAGGCATATTCCCTAAAGCCTTCTCTGCCACTAGAACTGTGAGACTAAATGCCTATTAAAAAATGGAGCAGTCCTAAACCCTAATATAAACTGGACTGAACTGGGGTGGTAGACTGAAGTGGCAAAATACATCCCAAAATGTGTGAGGTCCTGAAACCTAGTACTACTTAAGCATGAAACTTCAAGTCCTTACCATGAGGATGGGCACTACTGGTAGTAGCCTCAAACCCCTCACCTCCTCTCACCCCACCAACACAAGCTCGAACAACATGGGGCATATCCCCTAGTTTAAAAAAGCAAAATAAAAACAGAAACAAACTATAAATTTCCTAACTGCCACCAGTTTGTCAGAGGAGGCGAATGACCAATCCAAGCACTTGGATCTGTGATGCTAACAGGCTCTTCAAGGCCTTCCATACTGGCAGCAGCAAGAAATGGTAGAGTTACTGCCCAGAAACCAGTGTGGGAAGGATTAGAGACACATTTGGGAGCACATTTAGTTTTATAGGACCCAGTGAGCTTGTCTACAAGGAAAGGAAAAACTAGTTTGCTGAACCTCAAAACAGGTTCAAAACATAATAGCTACAAAACAGGCCTAGGAACTTGGCTAGGGAAGGGGCACTGCTACAATCCATGTAGGAAAGAATGTCTGAAACCATACATCATGCAAGTCTTCAGGGCATTAGCAAACTCCTTTCCAGAGATATCGCAGTCCTAAACCCAAGATGGGATCAGATCAGATCTACGTAGACAGAAGTGCCAGTGATTTTAACAAAGAATAATAATTGCGGCGCCAAGCCCTGTGCCATCAGAGCTAAGTAGAGGGCAGAGTTTCTGGTTACAAAAACGTGGCCTCTTGCTTTGCCCAGCAATGGAAGGATCTGGGCAAATTGGTCTTGAGAGAAACCTATCTCCCACAACAGATATCTGAGGCTGGGCCAAAGAGTATAGGGTCCTAGACTATGAGTTCAGAGAACAGGACTGGTCATAAGAGGAGAGGGGACAGTGATAGAATTGATATCCAGGTTGTACTCCACATACAAGACACTGATCAAAGGAAATCCATAATAAATCAATCCCTCTTGCCTCTCACACCAAAAGTACTCAATGAAAACAGAATAAATCCAAATAACCAAGAGCCAGAAGGCCTTTTCTTGGGAAAACAAAGAAAATGTCTCCCGAAAGTTAACTAGTGATAGTAAGAGAAAAGAATCCTCAGAAACCAATCTTAATGATACAGAAACAGGGCGACTCTAAAAGATCACAAATTTAAAGTAACCAAAAGTTGGGAAACTGATTTTTTCCCCTTCAATGAACCTCCCCACCATCATGAAAAGTGAAATTAAATAAGCACAAGATCTTACTTGTCAAGCTTCTCTTCTGCATGTATTTTCAGGGCCTGGTATCGCTGCTCCTCTTGTTTAACTCTGGCTAAGTAATCCTGAGCACATTTTTTCAAGGCTTCTTCATTCTGTTTCAAAGTAATAATTTCAAATAAAAAGAACACGTCATTCCTTAGATCTTCTACCATGTATTGAAAAACCTAATCAATTTTGAAGTTCTTGGAGTCATTTTCCATAGTAATTTTTAAAACTATTAGCTCACAGGTACAAGAATTCTCCATGGAAAAATTCTAGAAAATATCTCCATGTGTGAATCTGAGAAGCAAACACTAAGGTTCAGTTCCATCCCCTTTCAGACGGAACTAATGTTAAGGAAAAGGCTCGAAGATAGACGCATACACTTTGTATATAAGAGTCCTGGCTTAATCCCTGCTTCGCTCGATTCCCAAAGCACCTAGCTGGGAGTAGCCCCGAAGTGCCCCTCGGAATGACTGCCAAGTCCAAAACTAAAACTTGAGAACGGTATGTGGGGTCCCTATAACAGGAGTTATAGGTAAACACAAAGTATGTGCTGAATTTAGTTCACTCTCTGACAATACAAGCTCCAAGCCAGCATCGTTGGGTGTAGCCATGTGCCCCCCACCCCCCAGCACTGCAGAGCCTGAGCACCACTGCATCCTCAGACCCAAGACCTAGGCTGTCAGGCTTGGGTGGAAAATATCACTGAGAGACATTCCTACACTTTCTGAGCACTTCTTGGGAGTCTCCCCTCCATAAATGAGGCAATAAGTGACACTGTGAGTCCTGTTTTAGATTAACTAGTCAATTTATTTAAATTTTTTAAATTATTTTTCCCAAGTTTTCTTTATTCTTTTTAATATTAAATAAAAGTTCATCACTATATATTGAAAATCTACCTTCTTTAAATAAACAGAAAGGATCTTGTAAATGCAGCCAAGGTGGAACTCCCTCTCCACTAATTGTTCCAGATTCTTCGGAGTGAAGGATCACCCACTTTGTAAATGGCTACTCTGAAATTTACTACCTACATTTTTCAGAGGTATTGCTAGAATCCCTTTTAGCTCTACTAATACTAAATAGGTAGGTGGCAAAAACATTTTTAAGACAGAGGATTTTGGTTTATACACTCTGGTGTAACTTGGCTTTACTGGCTTGAACCCAGTAAAGAAATCATCAAAATATGCCACCCAAGGGATGAGACAGAATGACCACAGAAAGAAAGAGGGAGAAGCATCTCCAGCCTCTCCTGGCTAGAATGAAGGATACAAGGCCAGCAGTGGTCCTGGATCTCCCTTTAAAATACTCGCAGGTATCAGTACTGGTACTGCTCTGGGCTTACTCCTTGCTCTATGCTCAGGGATCACCCCTGGTGGTGGTAGGGAGACTAAATAGGATGCTGGGAATTGAACCCAGATATGTTGCATGCAAAGCAAGTACCCTGTCCACTATACTGTCTCTCTGGCTTCTAACTCACAAAAAAATTCTAGCAAGGAGAGATTTTAAAAGGACATCCTACCTTCTTAAACCCTTCCAAAACACCTTTCAGGTTCTCATATCTCCTGAAGAGATCAGAAAGTGACCTTTCCACGGAGTTAAGGTCAGCCAGGGCCTGCTCTTTCTCCATGGTCAACTGCTGGAAGCTCTTCTGGGAGGTCATATTTGTCCTCTGTTCATCTTCTGTGAATCAAAACCAGTGACGCATTATGCAATGAACAGCTAACAGCTCTGAATGGCTGAGCCTGATTGCCTGATTCTTATTGCTCCAGAGTGTGACCAAGTACCCATTCCTAAGAGCTTAGAGCATATAGGGGGAGAATATAGGAGGAGAGGTGATGGGGCGGCAGCGGGGGGTGGGGTAGGGGTGGGGAGTTGGCAAGAGGTGGTTCCTGATGTGTGCAGAGATGCTGTTACCAGAGGAAAGATCTGACAGAGACTTAAAGGAACTGTGGGAGAAAGCCAGGCAGCTACTCTGAGAAGACTGTTTATGCCGGATTACATTAAAGAGGCTCTGGGCTGGGAAGGCATTTGGTAATGAGAATATTTTATTGCACAAGAGAAGAAAAAACTGTCACTCTCACGTAAAGGCACTTCAGCACATGACACAGGGAACTCAGCTTTGGGAGGTGTAAAGAAACTGTACCAAAATGGAGACTACCCCACCACACACAATGACCAATGATGTGGTTTGCCTTAAGCTCTGTGTTCTCCATCACACATTTTCATAGATTTCAAATGCTGCAGTCCTCTAAAATGAGCCGAATCATAAGCGGCGTTATTATTTGTGGATTCTGTATCTATGAATTATCTATCTACAATTACCTACTTACTAATGTGTTTTAATTCCCTAACTAATACTTGCTGGTCATTCTCAGATATGCCCAGCAGACATTTTACTCATCTGGAATGTAACTTTCCCAGCAGAGGCTCAACAACCAAGACTGAATAATCATCCTGGCTACCTACCTGCTTAGTACAGTAATCAAGTATCCTTTACACAATCTATTTACTGCTGTGCTTTTTGTACTTTCATAAATTTTTGTTGGTAGTCATTTTTCAAGAATAAAATCCAGGACTTCAATATGGGTACAAACACCGAGTTGTCTCCCCAGCCTTGTTGGAGAGTTGGCTGCTCACAATGGCTCGAGTATGGTGCTGAAGTGCTATCTACAGAGATGTGTCAGAGAGACAGACATGCGTATCATACAAGCTTTATTCAAGATCTCTAGTGCTGTTAGCCATCAACTAACTCAAGGTTAACAAGTCACCACCAATGGTTTATTAATGTGTCTTTAAATATAAATACAGAAGTTATATACTGATCAGAAAAGACTATGATTAGAAACTCTCAGGAACCTTACCCAGTATTCAGTAATTTAGAGTTTACAGGGGCTTCACAGAAAATACATACTGCAAAAATGAGAATCAATTGGATTCAAGTGATGTTTGCATTCTGTTCTGAAAACTATTCAATGTTGGAATCCTATGTTGGGGCCTAAAAGATGGTTCCAAAGTGTTTGCCTGGCAGGCATGAGATCATGAATTCAAACCCTAGTGCTACCCACGATGTACTAAAGCGATTCTAACGTTTCTATTTTTTAATATTAATTTTATTAAAACCATTGTGATTTATAAAGCCCTTCATAGTTGGGTTTCAGACATACAATGAATAAGGGCCAATCCCACCACCAGTGTCCACCTCCCTCCACCAATGTTCTCCAAGTGCATCATACCACCCCCTTTATCCCAGCCTGCCGGTATAATAGATCCATTTTAAGTTTGGATTGTTAAAGTTTGGGTCTCTTGATTTCATTGTTGATTTCATTGGTTTGGATATTTAGTTCTGTCCTTTTTTAACACTTTTTTAACACTAACAATGCATCTGAGACCACTTGGCCCCTGACTCCCATTCTCTCATATTTGTTCTCTTCCATTCAATGTTTTCCCTTCTCATTATACACTGAGGCCAAAGAATCCTAACATTTCTGACATTTCCCTCCCACAGAAGGCCCAAGAAGACAGCACAGTAGCCTGAGAAAGACTGAAGGCTAACAAGAGGCTATGAGCTTAATCCCTGGTGTTAATCCCTGGTGCTTGTAAAGTGATCTAAGAGCTTCACAGTTCAGGAGCCCTGAGGAGTGAGAAAAATGGTGCTGGATCTCACCCCAGAAAAAAATTTCCTTACCAATCATCTGGGCAATGGTCTTTTCGTATTCAGCCACAATTTTCCTTAAAA
>PVKC010016726.1:0-20781 GCA_004027635.1 Crocidura indochinensis
GTATATACTAAAAGTTGAATATCTTATCAAATATTAAGAATGGTGCAACAGGGTGAATGGCTTATCTTGTTTGCAGAAATTTTACTTCTGGACATCACATGGATCCCAGTATTTCTAAGAGTGTGTCTTGTACACCAAAAAACAAAACAAAAAACAAAAAACCCAATTGCAAAGTGGCTGAATTTTCAGGAGATTTGTAAGTTAGTATGTTAACTCTTTATTGTTTGTTGGAGGCTGGCAGAGAATCAAGACTTCTGGCCAGAGATGATGGGTAGTGGATTATTGGCAGTTACTTGAGAACTAGACTTTTCCACAGTCGTTGAAAAGCTGCCCACACAGGAGAGCACAGGAAAACAACAAGAGCTAGATTGAATGAGACTTTTCAGAAAGGGGAGGAACCCATGGACATATAGGCAGGAAATCAGTCCTGTGTTAGACAGAGAGGAGGGGGAAGAAAAAGGAAATGAGAATGAGAGAGGACAAGAAGGAGAAAGAGAGGGTGTGGGAGAACAAAGACAGACAGAAAGAGAGACATGTCAAGAAACAGAGAGGCAGGGAGACAGAATGGGACTCTCATAATTTTATTGGACACAGACCACATAAGAGCAGTGGAAAATTTTCACTTCAAAAAACTCACCCAACATTTCTCTATCATCCTGATTCTTGGCGAATTTTCCCCGGAACATATCTGTGACCCCGTGAGAAACTGATTAATCTACCCCATAGAGGCAGGGACCTAGTCTGTTTGATTAATTTTATCACATTTCATCAAGATGACTGCCAAAATTTTTCCAGGGAACATGTGAGGCCACCTTGTTCTTGGGATCTTAGACTTGCCACCAGGATCTGCTGGTGTAATTAGATTGCCCTTACGTGTCTGTGTTGGCCTTTCCATTGAGGATATGTTGCACAATCTTTGAAAAGTGGCTCAGACTGTCCCCCTTGGTCTTACCAGGGGAAGTAGGGATATCAGGAATGGGGATTGCAATTCAACAACAATGGCAGCAATGAGATAAACACCATCTGGGTTTAGAGACATGTTGTAATGTTAGCCACGGAGACTCATCAGCCAATTGAACACAGAATCTCAAAACTTTGCTGGGGATTTTTCAGTGCTACAGTGATGATCCTTCAAGATATCAACTCAGCTGGTAAAATGTCCATGATATGGGACCGGGTGGTGGCGCTGGAGGTATGGTGCCTGCCTTGCCTGCGCTAGCCTAGGACGGACTGCTGTTTGATTCCCCGGTTTCCCATATGGTCCCCCAAGCCAGGAGCGACTTCTGAGTGCATAGCCAGGAATAACCCCTTAGCGTCACCGGGTGTGGCCCCCCCCCAAAAAAAAAGTCCATGGTATCTTTCAAACTCTTGGTTACACCTACTGCCCAGAGTGACATAACTGATAGCTTTGTAGAGACATAACTTTTTTTTTTCTGGGGAATTATGATGTCACTGCACGGAAGGGACTTGAATCAACAAGGAAAGTTATGAACAAATCCTACAACCGATTCTTTATGGAACTACCAGTGAAGATAACTTAGAAGTGATCAAGGAATTTAAACATCTTTATCTCAGTGGTCAATTTTTTTCTGAAAAGGACAGCCTTCCTCTGTCAATAAACAGATATAGTTCTCAAAGTAGGAAAGGTTAAACATAGCTGAGATAGATAGTACAGTGAGTAAGGCACTTGTCTTGCATGTTTCTTACCCTGAGTTCAATCCTTGGTAGCTCATATGGTCTCTCAAACTTGCAGGAAGTGATCCCTGAGTGCAGAATCTGAACATCGCTGGTTGTGATACCTATGCCTCCACCCACCCCCAAATAGTGAGAAAGATTAAAGCACAAAAAAATAAGAATATAGCTTTTAGAATTGGAGGAAAGGTGGAATGTGAGATTTGGAAATGCCTGCAACTGAAAAGGGCAATAGTGCCTTCAAGAGTCTAAGGGATTTTAAATCATTTCAACAAAATACACTTTCTTTTTATAACTTTTGTTATATGTACTTTTTAAAAAGCTAAAATAGCACATGATGGCATTTGAAATCACCATATGATGTTTTAGGTTTCAAAAATATTCTAAAATCATTTCAAATTGAGGACAGTTGAAGATTTGCTAGATCTCTGTGTGTCTCCAGTATTATTCATGCCTTCTCACTTTCCTCTTCTGTGACTGCCAGAGAACTCGATCTGTTGATAAGAATATAGTTCGCCAACAGAGAAGAGCTAAGGGAATAAAAGCAATGTCTGTCATGCTTTCTGAATCTACAAAGAGATGCAAATGGTCTTCTTTTAAAAGAGAAACATCAAATATACAATAGCTAGAGCTATATTTAGACCACACTCAAATATTATGCTTGGATAGTATGTTTGTGTTTTGTGTAACAATAACACATAAAGAAAAGTTTTATGTATTATTAAAAACTCTACAGATATGTACATGTTACACATTATGTAAAAATATACAAACCATAAAACTAGATCACCGAAACATCATCACCTTAAAAACTAACTGATTTCATTTTTTTAAATTTTATTTAAAGAAATTGCACCACATAGTTGATTACAATACATTTATTTGCAGGTAAGTGAAAGCAAAATTTTTGAAAAAGTAGAAAGAAAAATTAAAAAAGGAATCTCCAATGGGAGCATTAATACAATGGCAAAAAAGTTGTTGTTAGCTGTCCATTCTGCTAAATTGGTGTGTTTCTATAGGGATAGCAGCATTAAACAAATGAAGTTGTACAGAGATTCAAAGCACTATTACAGATACTACAACTTTCAGAGGTCCATACCCAGATGCCAGGCCTCCTGGAAGAAGGAAACTATGGGGGAGGTTGCATGCACTTGCTCAAAAATGCCCCGGTGATATCTCAACCCCACCCCCAATAGCATACTTGAAGTTTAAATAGATTGGAGGGAACTGTAGAGGGTCAATGACGAGGTAGGACCATCAGGAAAATTGTGATTTTGGGTGATGGAGGCAGCAGGAGTATCTTCAACACAGTGGAGGCTTAGCCCACTCTCTCCTGAGATGGCCAGCTTTCTGCTGCATGGGCCAGTGGACCTGTGATCTTTTATGGTTCAGTTTATATCTCATTCAAGAAAAGAGTCTGACTTAGTTTTTATAACAAGATGATTGTTGTAACCAGTTCTACAGGCAGTTACCTTATTTTTTTTTTTAATAAAGAAACAGCTTTTCTTTGAAGTTTTGAGGAAAGAGAGATAGAGCATTTTTTAAAAGTTAAGATCTTTCCCCAATAGCAGGAACCATAATTCATCTTCCTCATTGGAAGGCAATAAATCTAAAGTGGTTCCAGGAAATTTGGAGAAAGAGAAGAAAAATGTTACAATTTTTCACTTGATTACTAACAATTCTTTGACCCTCCATTTCTTTTCCTCTTTGAAATGTTGCTGGCATATTTTGTGCCTGTCTTTGGATAGAGTACATAGTCTCCAATGAGTAGGATGGAAAAAAGGAGGACTTGTAATAATGCCCATGCACTAGCCCTCCACTCCCTGCTCCCTGTGAGCCATTTAAGGGGTAGGGAGGAGTTTAATCATTTAAAGATCTTGTGATCCAGAGAATAGATGATCTCCATTGTTGCTAGAGGTGAGCCTCTGCATTTTTTTTGGAAGTGAGGAAGCCATGTTTTTTTTCTGTTTTTATGTATTTTGCTACTGTCGATCTACCTCTCATTTTCTAGTGAATTATTTTATTGCTTCAACATAGCATCTTGTTTTATTTGCTTGATGCCTGGTTGAGCCATGTTTCTACAAAGACTGCTCAATTTTCAAATTGGGTGGGGGGGATGTTTCATTCCATGATTAACTGAAATGGCCAGGAGCCTATGATATTTATTGATCTTACCCATGAAAAATGTTCCCAATGGTTTCTCTCCACTACTAAGGTGAGAATATTCTGAGGGAGGTTTACAAACATACGTGGATGAACCCTACCACGTCTCACTTTAGATAATCACATCCTGGATTTTCAGTAATATTGCCATGTGCCTACCCAGTCAGCCAGTGAGAGTCAATTTTCATCCTCTTGGTACATTTGGGACTAAGGATATTCTCCCCAGTTATATAGGGCAAGAGGAACTGGGATATATGCACGTGACAGGTCATAGCCATGTCCATCAAAGATGGTCAGCGAGGGGAATTTTAGGCACTAGGGAAAAGCTAAATATGAACTTTGAGAGTGAGGGGTGTGTCTCTTAACCAGAGTTCTTTGTTAGGGAGGAGGGACAGGTCCCGAGTCAAGTCTGAGAGTACTACTAATCATGGATAGATGTGCCCCTCTTTGTGCTGCCTTTCCCCATTTCTGGAGTGATATATATCCACAAGGAGACTCCCTAGAGCAGTTGTTCTACTGAATTTCCTCTGTCAGGCAGTTTAGGAACACTCTCACTAGGGTATTCAGTATTACAACAGATTAATTTACAGCTTAATTTATTATCTATGTCATTATTATTATTACTGGGGACACCCAGTAATGCTCAATAGTGTCTCCTGGCTCTTTCCTTAGGGATGAGTATAGGCAGTGTTCATGGAACCACATGGGAAGCTAGGGATCGAATCTAGGGCAGCTGCATTCAAGGCAAGTGCCCTACCTGGTGCACTATCTCACCAGCCCCAATACTGTTGTTTATTTTAATTAAAATGAGTTTTTAGCTGTTTTGGGGCCATACCCTATTATACCTGACTCTATGCTCTTCTATTACAGCTCTAGGGACAATTTGTGTTGCTACACACAAGGGTTAGTTGCATGCAAGGCAAGAAATGTGTTCCTGTACTCTCTCCAGCCCAATATTTTGTTGTTTAAAAGGTTTTTATATTAAGAAAAATGTATTTCCTCGCCTGCAACTAACCCCTGTTTAATATATGGCACAACATGATCTCTCCAAATACTACCATGTTTAGCCTTGTAGGCTGTGAGCATCATCAACGTGATCCCAGGTAATCCCCTGAACCATAGGTTCAGACAACAGCACATCCTTAAGTCCTTGCATTAGACACACAGGCTCAATTGGCTAAGAACTGCCAGAAGTGACACCTGGGACTTCTGACCATCTCTGGAGCCCCCCACAGCTTCATGTAATCATCTCATCCACCTTGTTAGCCAAATATTGTCATGAGATCTACAATAGTGATGTCGTAAAATATTGATATGCACAGTTCATGAGAAACACATCTCTTTCCATTCAAAATTATTAGCTCTTTGGCCATAATTCAATGGTTAGGTAGATTTAGACTTGAATTGTATTGTAATGTTCTTAGCTCTTTGTAAAGACATTCTTCCACTTTCAAGAATGTTTCAAGAAAGACCATTATTCATCAAGGACTCACCCACTTTGTGGCACATTCTTCCATTTCCTCTTTTTTGTACATAACTATTTTTTGTGCATAAGTATGTGTGTCAAGAAAACAGCCTTTGGAGCTGGAGAGATAGCATGGAGGTGGGCGTTTGCCTTGCATGCAGAAAGTTGGTGGTTTGAATCCCAGCATCCCATTTGGTCCCCAGAACCTGCCAGGAGTGATTTCTGAGTGTAGAACCAGGTGTAACCCCTGAGCACTCCTGGCCCCAAAACAAAAACAAAACAAAAAAAAAAAGAAAAAAAGAAACAGCTTTTACTGCTCTTGAGTCCCTAGAGACTTTTGACTTTGGTTGGAAGGTACTTGGGTGACAGGAAGTGCATTTGGCTGAGCCTGCAATACATTTCAGGATTTGAAGATAGTGGATAGAACTTTGCCTCACAGTACAGCTCCCGGATTAAGTGGGGCTGGAAGTCTCAAGAAGGGGAAAGGACATGATGGATGAACAAGGAAAAGGGCTTAGATCCATATGAAAAAAATGCCACATTTTCCTTACTCCCACCAGCTAGAAGTTAGACCCAGAACCACGGATGTTTCTTGGGATCATGCAAAGGCCCAGATACAAGCGTAGGGATACATGCTGCAAGACTGCCAGGGCTCAGTGCTTTGAGGCTTGTAGGGGCCCGTTGGACCTGGCTGCTGGGTGGAGCTTGAGGATGCAAACTCCAGGGACTCAAACTTGTAGTGACCACCAGCCTGAAACTAAGAGAGAGGAGAGAGTTGTGGAAACCAAGTATACTTTTTATTCCTCCTGGAGTCTGAGACCTACCCAGCTGCTTGGGGGTTTCTGAGAGAAAAGGAGAGGTAGATGGAAGTTCACTGGCCTGAGGTGACTCGGGGAGGCCTTGGTACAGAGAAAGGATTAGATACAAAGCAGGCAACATCTCTCTGATACTTTATCTCTGGCTCGGGCAGAGGTCCAAATGTTTTCTTTTATACCCTGCACAACAAGGTCTATGTCCATGGGGCGTGTCTAGGGTGCGTGCCCAGTTTCAAATGCCTTTACAGTGGGGATATCCAAGAGGCGTTGGGGATATCCAAGTTGGAGTATCAAAGGGGGTGTCCATCAACAAGGTCAGTTGTGGAGCCTGGGGTCAACCCAGCAAGAGAGATATGTATATATTAGGCTCTCACCATTATCTTCTTAAATTCCCAGCTTAGCTCTTAGCCTTATTTTCTTTGTTAATCTTTCCTCCTCCAAGGAGAATGTAAGTCTAGTGAGAGAAAAAAGATCACCGTGTTTTTCTTATTGTTGCAGTTCAACATCCAGAATCATTAGGCCATATTGACCATATAGAGGACTCTGGTAACAGGTTCCACAGTTCTCAAGATCCCTTTGGTATCACAATCTGCTTCCCACACACACCTGAGCCAAACCTTGACAATCTTGCCTTGCCCTTCCTATGGTAGATTTACAAGGCCAGCTCAAGTTGTTATGCCCCAAACTTATCATCACTCAACAAACTTATCATCATCTAGTTTCTCTTCTTTTCTCCCTCTCTCATTAACTTCCACCTTTGTTCTGGGGGACTTAGGAATTCTTTAGGAAAGGAAGAGCAACTGATAATTCTAGAGATTCACCACTTTCCTCCTCAGACACAGATTAGTAAGCAAAGAGGTCAGAGTCCACACACGCATACACATAAATCTGGTAGATATATGATAAGCTCTATGGTATATTATAAAGCTTTGTCAAGACTCAGGATTTCATGATTTGCCAACAAAAGACCATATCCATAAATCTTCCTTTATCCAACTTCTCCTTACCACAATGCTGTGCCATGTCACATGATACAGAAAGAAACTTGGACTCTAAAGAATTGGGGACTTTTCCCAGAGTGCAGCCATAAAGAAAGAGGCTGAAAGGGTAAATATGCATATTAAAGCTCCTGCTATTTAAGCCTTTGTGACTTTATATTATTCAATGAATGATTTGCACTAAAATACAATTCTCTATACAAGGAAGAAACATTTGAAACATTCTCTATACTAGGAAGAACTGAAAAGAGAGGATCTATGCCTTGGTTGTCAAGATTTAAGGAGGAGTTCTTTGACCAAAAAAAGGAACTTAAGAAATATTTCTATCAATGAGTCATTTTGCTTTTTCATGAGTGGGTATTTTAATATAGGAAGAAATTTACAGTCACCCACCACTTGCCAGGACTTCCCTCCTCCCAGTTGCTATAACTTCAATGGTATCTCTCTCTCTCTCTCTCTTTTGGCTTTTGGGCCACACCCAGTGGTGCTCAGGGGTTACTCCCTGAGCTGCCTGCTTAGAAATAGCTCCTGGCAGGCACTGGGGACCATATGGGGCACCGGGATTTGAACCGATGACCTTTGGTCCTGGATCAGCTGCTTGCAAGGCATACGCCGTTGTGCTATCTCTCCAGGCACCAATGGTATCTCTTGGTCCTCCTAGACTAGGGTATTCTTTCTTTACTGACAGAATAGTCAGCTCCGGTGCTCTGTACTAAAACATTTAGATATGCAAATATTTAAATTATTGCTTCTAGGTCACTTACAAAAAAGAGGACAACTATTTCTGGCAACATTTCAAATGGATTGTGTTGAGTTAAGAAGACAAGATGACCCCCCACTATGCCAGCATCTACACAAACTAGTCACTCATCAATGTATTAAATATATGGATTTAGGACAGTGTGCTGGCAACCTGGAAAACTGCTCACATTTAACAAAACAGAAATAGTCTGGTTTCAGGGCCGGGCCATGGCGCTAGAGGTAAGGTGCCTGCCTTGCCTGTGCTAGCCTTGGACAGACCACGGTTGGATCCCCTGGCATCCCATATGGTCCCCCAAGCCAGGAGCGACTTCTGAGCGCATAGCCAGGAGTAACCCCTGAGCGTCACCGGGTGTGGACCAAAAACAAAACAAAACAAAACAAACAAAAAAAAGAAATAGTCTGGTTTTCTCCTTTTTCTTTTTCACTCTTCTCAACCCCACCTCAACTTTCCATGAATGATGTCAATGTTACTGTAAAATGTCACATGTTTATTCGATAAAGTGGAATGAAGAATATTTCTGGCGATATATTCATTTTTTAAATTTTAGTCCATTTATTTTCAAGACATGAATTAGCTGCTTACCTTTCACTAGATGGATTTATTTTTTTTCTGGGAAATAAATGCACTCATCTCAGACGCTAGCCTGCTTTCTTTGCACAAGGCAAGCACTGTCAGTGCCACTGTGAGATGGATGACAAAGGGGCTTTCCAAAGCTCTGGTGCAAAATAAATGGTTTATTAATCAGCATGATTTCCATTTGGGTGAATCTGTACTCAAGCATTGTGTGGGGTGATGAGCATGTTAGGGGATTCTTTCTATTCCTTAAATTATAAACGCAATATTTTGTGTATGTGGACAATGACTAGTTTGTATATGAAGGATTAAAATCAGGGTCTCTCAAGGTGAGGCCGGTTTGCTAACATTGACCACATGATTTCCTACACCTTATTTCTGGAGTTATTTTGGGGTCTTTAAGAAGAAAGTACAATAAAAAATATTTTTGCTCTAATTAGTTTTCTCTAATTTTCAATAGATTGCATTGATGTTATACATTTGTTATAAATTAAAGGGCCAACATAAGTAAAAGATTAATGCTAAAATTTCATATTTGTCTTTTGGAGCTATGCATTTCCATCATTTTTGATAAACATGTTTCATGTGTCCACTGATGCAGTGTATGTACAGGAGACTTTCATCATCCTGAAGGTGCCACATGCTCTTCCTCCCACACTTCCTGGCAACCTCTGTTTCTGGCTTCTTTGAAGACATCCAAGAATTTTTACTTGAATTTGAAGTGGCTTTGGCTTGTATTAAGTGCTGATTTCACTTTCTTTTCTGGTTTTTTTTGGGGGGGGGCATATTCAGTGAAGCTCAAGGGTTACTCCTGACTGCACTCAGAAATTGCTCCAGGCAGGCTCTGGGGACTATATGGGATGCTGGGACATTCATGCAAGGCAAACACCTGACCGCTGTGCTATTGCTCCGGTCCCCATTTTCTTTTCTTATCCAGTCAATTTTCCTTTTCAGTTTTATTTATTCAATCTCTAGTGGTAAACTTTTACCGAACACTGGCTTTGGAGCTATAATCACAAGTGAGATATCATACCTGTCACAATAGAGGGATTCAGAATATTTTTAACAGTATAAATAATAGGGAGAAAAACAGATCATTAGAAAACCTCGACTTAACTTTCCAGGATCAAGTGAAGGTAAATTTCTTCCTTGTGATGCTGCTTAAATCAAGTGTTTACTTTGGTGTTTCAACGGGTCCAGGATCTACTCTGGATCCAATGGATGATGAGGCCAGCAGTTGATTCAAGGAGTGACAGTGACAACTTTGAGAACAAACAACTTTGAGGGCAAACTAAGGGGTTGCACCTCTGAAATGTTAACTCTACTGTATTCTCCATGAAATAAAAAATTTAGATCCACCCTCTATTTCCAGATACTTCTAAAGTGCGTTCCTAGAGAACAATGGCCCATTCACCACCCACCTTATTATCTGATTGAAAGCTCAAGGGAAGATTACATATGGATTAAATTTATAGATGTCTAGACTAACAACACATTTGTCTTCAGTACGGTCTTCTTGAAGGGAATGATTGCCAGCTCCTTGTTTATTGAAAGTCTTTTACAGATTATAATGCTCACGAAAGTAGAGAGAAAGATCTATATTTAAAAGAAACCAGTTTCTTTGGGAGAGCATTCTCAGAAGAAAATTTTTTTATCTTTTTATTACATGTGAAAAAATGATGACAGTCATTTTTATCATTAGTTGATATAAAATTCTATCCGAAGTTTCTATAAAAATTCAGATATAACAGAAGTGACTGACCCCTGAGCGTCACTGGGTGTGACCCAAAAACCAAAAAAAAAAAAAAATTCAGATATAAGATACTGATTTTTTTGCAGCAAGACATAGAGAGCATTGGGTGATAAGAAGGTGTCTTTTATTTATTTATTTTAATATCTTTATTTAAGCACATGATCACAAACATGTCTGCAGTTGGGTCTTAGTTATAAAAAAGAATACCCCTCTTCACCAATGCAACTTTCCCACCACCAATGCTCCCTAAGTCCCTCCTCCTCCACCCCTTGAAGAAGGTGTCATTTAAAAGGCACAGATGAGAACGAAAACTTTGTCTACATAGTTAAATTGCATCAAACAGCTTTGTGATAAATTTTTTGATAAATGATGTATAATGCTTGAGCACAAAATTCAGTGGGATCAACCCCACATTCAGTGGAATGTTTCCTTTCTCACATTTTAATTATTCATTTGTACTCCTATATTTGAATATAAAAAATTTTGTTAGCTACTAGCCCAGGTCTACTCTGGTATTGTTCTGTTATTGAATGTGGTTGGCAGAGAACCTGATTATTATATTTTTTGAGTCTTATGAGCAATGCGCACTACAACTATTGCTTTATATTTAGCACTTCCCTGTTGATTCTATGAACTGACACTGCTTTATAAGACATAGGCATATGCCTCTTTGAAGGGATACTTTGATCACACCAATATACCTTTTTTTATTGCCAGAACATTCTATACATTCCATCACTACTGGTCCTTTGCTTGCTCTTTTCTCTTTCTAGAAGCTAGTCTTCTTTCCACCACTATTATCAAAGTACTATACTAAGAACTGCTGAACAGCCCCCATCCCCCAGATTTTGTTGAACCAGTCAGTGTGCCAATACTAATCCTTTTGTCTTTGGTGCTAAATCCTGGCTCCTTAATTGTGATAGGTATTAGAATGTCCAGGAAAATGCAAAATTCACACTTACATAAGTCAACCAAATGAACCAGATTATGTATGCACAAATTTATAATATGAAGAACAAGACAAGTAAAACCCAAATATAAAATAAACTCCATGTGTTCAAGATAAAAGCCACTCCATTATAATGCTAAAAGGTCAAAAACTGACCCCCAAGTGCTAGAAGGGAGTTTTATAAGACAGATGAGTACCACTCAATTGGGTCTTTATTACAGAAGTCGGTGACCTTGAGCAGATTAGCATCCCAAAGAACTCATGGCCCAAGTACATTTAGGGGTGAGTTTATGAAAGCAAAAATCACATCCTAGTCAAACATTGGATATAATAGGGAAGAAGAAGCTGCAGAACTGTGACCAGCAAAGAAAGTTCCAGAAGCAAAATAGCCTGGTTAATGGCTAAGATGGCTTATGGTTATGGGGGAGGGTAGAATTGAGGACATGATTCTGGGATCTGAATGGTTTGTTTATGGACTATATTTAACATTTTTTAGTTTGTGAAAATTGTCGTATGTCACAGTGAGGTCATTAAGTCATTTTCAGAATAAGCTCTTGTTGTTAACTACATGATCATTCCGTTACTCCTTTTGTTTCTGAATATAAAATGGCATTAGATTCACCTTGAAATCTATATATCTGTGTTCAATAAAGAGATGACAGTATTAAAAATATCAGAGTTATTGTGTGGTCAAGGAATTTCAAGCAGTATTGCTGATACTCCAGCTATTGTACATTCCATCACTTTTCCAATCCACATTTGTGGGTTGTTTTTTTGGATGCTAGGGCTTCCAGAAGTACAAAAAGTGGGGGAGGGTGCCTGCCTAATTCCAAAAAAGTCTTGGTGATGTCAGCCTATATACTGGCATATCTGATCATATTAGTGTCTCCATAGAGAACCATAGAAATGTGTTGAAACAGAGCCATTGGTGAAGTGGCAGTAGTGGGTGATGAGTGTAGGAGACATGGCTTTGGCAGGTCAGGGATTTGGCTAGCCCTTTCCTTCTGAGATTGCCAACTTTCAGCTGCGTGGCTGGTGGGCTGTACTGATTAATGGGTTACCTGACTTTTGGAACAATGGAGGGCAGAGAGCCCACCTGCTGACAGGCTAGAAGAGGAATAAAGATGAGGTCCTCATGTCAGGGGCCCTTAACTCACCAGCATTCCATTTAGCTGTGAACAGAGATCTAACCTACAGCTATTAAAAATATGCTTTCAACAGAGTCATCCAGAGCAGTCATCTATTACAGCAAAATAGACACATGAAGTACAATCTGTTGTATTTCCTGAAATAATTCTGACATAGAACAAACATCCCCCATCCCATCCATGCAAATTAGGATTTTTTGCCTGCATGAAGGTCATTGAATTGCCTATTTTAGTATTTGATGCATACTTCACATTGTGGATGTTGTAGAAAGATAGAATCATACACCTGGGCATGACTAAATTTTATAATATAGACTATATGAACAAAGAAGTGAGAATAAGGGTTGGTTATGTTGGGGTCAAGCATTTAGGGATTTGAACATGGGAGATCAGTATAAGGTTGGAAGAAAAAGTAGGGTATGAAGAGAACTATCATAAGACTCAGAGTCAACCTGAGACTCATGAGGCATAGCAACTTATTTCTGGCTGCCCAAGAAGTGTATAGCAAAGGTTAAAGACAGGAGGCAATCTATGGATAAGGGGCACCCACAGAAGAATTGTTCTCCTAGTTCCAATGAAAGAATTGGTATTGAGAATAATGTTGAAAGATCCAAAAAAGGATATCTGGACGAAATTGAAATTTGAGACAAACAACACTTCAAAAAATGTTAAGTAGAAGCATGCCACCCATAGTTTCATGAAATCTGCCAGGACTAAATAACTGATGGGATAGGAGGAATTATTCAGTGAGTTCACTATGATGGACGATTTTTTTTTAAGTAAATCAAGTTTTATTTGGAGATGCGGAGCAAGAGGAGGAGAGAAGATAAGATAAGAGAGAGGGTAACGTGCTCAAGAGAGAGGGGGGAGAGAGGGGAGAGAGAGAAAGAGAGAAGAGAGAGAGAGGGCACAGACTTCTCCAAAGACAAAGGCAGAGCCCTACTACACAACCCAGAGCGAAAATAGGAAAGTCCAAATCACAAGAGGGGAGATGTGGGCGACATGTGTTCAGCCACTATGTACCCAGGCAACACATATGCCTGGTGGCCAATTCTTTCTAGCAGCAAATACCTTCCTTTTCTTGCCTGTCCCACATCCAGCTGGCTGTACCATCATCTAGTTGACTCCTATAAAATCAATTGAAATACTATGGGAATGCTGTTTGAACAGATGGGCTTGAACAATTTGTGGTGGGAGTCTACATTCAGTTTCTCAAGGAAAGGAAGCCTGGATAGGAGCTTAAGTCAACTATGGCTAAATGTCTAAAATGCACTTAAGCCAATTTTTATAATTCTAGGGGGAAAAATCTAAAAATTCATTTGGTCGTTTTTGCACTCTGAATTTTCTGTTTATAAATATGAAGAAAATGGTCAGACATTCTACTTATTATAATATTTTTAACTATTTTTTTCTGGGGGGGTTGGGTCACACCCAGCAGTGCTTAGGGGTTACTCCTGGCTCTATGCTCAGAAATTGCTCCTGGCAGGCTCGGGGGACCATATGGGATGCTGGAATTTGAACCACCGTCCTTCTGCATGAAAGACAAATGCCTTACCTCCATGCTATCTCTCCTGCCCAACTTTTAAGCCTTTTAAATTTTAAGCCTTTTAAACTTGACGCCCATTTAAAACAATAAAGCAATCGAAGCACAAAAATCTATGAAGGGACCCAATTATTGCATCTGAAGGAAATAAAATTTAATTCATGACATACATGGTTCATGGGTGTCAGAAAAGAGAATTCCAGAAAACAATAATTAAAACTCATGCAATTATGTTGATAACTGATGTCAGTCTATTGGTTTTTTTTTTTGATCTTAGGAAATATTTGTCAAATTACCAAATGAACCAAGATGGTCAAGAAAAAGCTCTTTGTTAGATGAGAATGAGGGAAATTATTGAATCAGAAAAAAAAATCAATATGATAACACATATCTGTCAGGGGAGTGGGCAGTTGCAGGGTACTAAAATAAAATAATGTAGACTATTTTCAAGGAAAGAGTGGGGCAAAATCCCAACAGTATTAGTGTAAATGACACTGGTGAAGTCAGATCCCAAGATGTAGAAGTCACTGGTGAGGTCAGAGTCACTGGATGTGAGGTTAGAAGTCACTGGTCACTCAACCTCAGGTGAGAAGAAGAGAATACTCACAAAGAAGCATCCACCAGCTACTTCAAGAGAATATATTCATTGTAAGTGGGAAAAGGATATTTATATTAGGGGAGGATAAGGTGGAGAGTATGGAGTGGACTCTGTGTCAGTCAGTTGGATGTGATATAAGAGGGGATTACAACAGAGTGTATGTTTCTGTGTTTAGGGAAGATAGGGCAAGGGGATTAGGGAAAGCAGGGTATGTAGTCTGGATGTTAAAACAGGATGTATGTTGAAGATGATGAGCTACATACAAGGATCAGATTTAATGGTCAATTTAATTTAATGTCCTATTTTCATCATTAAACATTAGCCACATATGTCCTTTATCCTCATGGATAAACTACACAATATCACTAAGAATAAAAGTTGACCAATAATATTTTGCATGACTTGGTCATGTTTTCAGATATATTTGTCAACTTGTAGAAACAACAAGGTCTAGAAAATGAAACTAAGAAAAATGATGGGAACCAATAACTGCAGGGATTACTAACCCAGCCATGAGGTGCAATAGTGTCCTCTGAATATTTAGTTTGATGCATTTATTGATGTGTTTATTTTTGCTTTGTTTTGGGATAACACCTGGCAGTGCTCAGTACTTGCTTCCTGTCCTAAATTCAGGGATCACTACTGGCTGTGCTTAGGAGCCATATGTGGTGTAGGGAATTAAATCCAGTCATGAATTTTGATCCAGAATTGGAGAAAGTAATTGTATGACATTATGTTTGGTCAACTAAAGGAGTTTGATGCTGCCTAGGATAAAACATTTGACATATTAAGCTGTATCATATTATAGTAGTAAAATATTCCTACTAGCAAAGAAGTTACTTTGAGGATAGATGGTATTATTTTTAGGAGACAGAATACCAGACCACTGTAGAATTAAATATTAATGATAAAGTCCCGGATGGTGCTGGATGGTGCTGGATGGATGGTGAGGCCTTTCTCTGCCAGCCCAGGCCAAGTGCTTTCATCTGGCAGGTCTGTAGGTATCAGGATGACAATGAAGAAATGATCCACAGGCAATCAGGTTCAGGAGACATCATCTTTATTCAAGGCTCTAGCCACTATGTGTGGCTTCTAAGCTTAAACCTTTTAAGCAGACTCCATAAGCAGCCTTAAAACTGTCCCTGATATCTCTCCATCTGCTTCCTCCTGAATCTCTTCACTCAATCCCCCTCTGCCCCCTAGGCAACCAACCTTCCAAAGACCCCTCCCAGAAATGGACTGCTCTTACTATCAGGTAAGATTACACAGAAAGATAGGGAATGGGGTGACAGATAACTGAGTCTGGGTTCTGTTTTTTTGGGAGCACACCCAGGGGTTATTCAGCTCTGCATTTAGGAATCACTCCTAGCAGGCTTGGGGGACTATATGGGATGTCAAGGATTAAACCCAGGTTGGTCACATGCAAGGCAAATGCCTTTATCTATAAGCTCCAATTCTATCTGTCTGCGTTTTGTTAACCTCCAATTTTTAATTTATATAGGCATCACACAGTTTTTTTTTTGGGGGTCACACCTGGCAGTGCTCAGGGGTTACTCCTGGCTCCATGCTCAGAAATTGCTCCTGGCAGGCACCGGGAACCATATGGGGCACCGGGATTCGAACCGATGACCTTTTGCACGAAAGGCAAACTCCTTACCTCCATGCTATCTCCTGGGCCCCCATCACACAGTTTTTGAAGTAACAAAATTTTATTTATAATCAAAAAGTTAAATAAACAAATATACCTAACCACATTCACATTTTAACAAGATTAATGATTATATTATGCTTTATTTATTTATGTATTCATTTATTTATGGTTTTTGGTCCACACCTGGCGGTGCTCAGGGGTTGCTCCTGGATATCTGCTCAGAAATAGCTCCTGGCAGGCACGGGGGACCATTTGGGATGCCCGGATTCCAACCAACCACCTTAGGTCCTGGGTATGCTGTTTGCAAGGAAAACGCCGCTATGCTATCTCTCTGGCCCCTATTTATTTATTTTTAATTTTGGGGCCCAAACCTTGATGTGCTCAGGGTTTACTCCCTGTTCTTTGCTCAAGGTTTACTCCTGGAAGTGGTCAGGAAATGGTATGGATGCTGAGGATCAAACCCAAGCTGGCAGCATGAAAGGTAGGTGTCCTGTATTATAACTCTGGTCCCAAATTATGGCTTTTAGGACTTTGATTTAGGTCCTTAGAGTTTCTGAATGACAAAACATGTTTTTTTGTCCTTTTGATTTTATGTGTTTTTCCAGCCTGAAATAAATCCCTTGAGAAATTCTATTTTCACTGAACTTTTGGTCCTACCAGAGGCAATATTTGTAAAGAGAAAGCCAGTCTGATGTTTCATCAAAGAGTATCAGATAAACATCAGGGCAATAAGTTTCAAGTTCAAGATAAGTTCCTAATTTAAGCTTTTGAGAAGTTTTTTGAAACTTTTAGATAACTATACAGAAGCTTCAAGAAATAGAATACTCTTACAGTAAGAGTACACATTAATGGCATTTGTAAAAAGCATCGACATTTTAATGAGTTTTATTTTTGTGTTTAATGAGAATGAGAAACTAAGGCAGGGAAAGAACAGGACTAAATCTGGAAAATGTACAAGAGTTAGAGTTTCATGATTTAGGTCAACATTTTAAAGGAAATAATAATTACTTTTCTAGACTAATCAATAGTTTTATTTTTTTTTAAACTGTGCCTTTCTAGAATTTTATACTGGAGGATGCACTCAACACATTTGACATGAATATTTGTACTTCCTTTAATTGCACAGATAATTTTCCCTACTGCATATTAAAGCTACTTAGACTCAACTGGTTGAAAATAAAAACTTATATTTGGATCGTGCTCATGTCTGAGAGCAACTTTAAACCACTTCAACATTTTTTATGGGTTCATCCACTTTCTGTAGTGCTTGTTTTTGTAGAATGTAGATAAGAGTTCCATGTATCCCTACAGATAGCAATGCAAATATTGTCTTGCAAATAACAAAATATTTTCATGCACAAGAAATCAATGTTTCCCTATACACAAACTTTAGAGCTAGATATTTTTGGGAAATAGAAAATTTCAAACCTCCAAAATAACATGATAAATATTACCACACTTTAGCAGTATCTGGGTTGCTCAGGTTATCAAACAATGTTTCTGCAGGGAAATACTGAAATATCTCAAAGAAAATAACTAAAGCCTACACATTGAAATAGATTGGCCCATCCACTGAAATCCAAGTTACATAAATATTTACCTCTTTTAGGGACATGAAAGCTTAGGTCTTGTAATTTTCTCTAATCTTGTAAATGTTCACGGGACATCTTTTTCCCCAAGAGCTATTTATAGGCAAGGGTATAGGTTGCTGCTACATTAAGTTTCCCAAATTTAAATCTTTCCTATCAATGTTGAACAAAGAATCAATATGGAAGTAATATTTTTAAATGGATAAGAAATAGGGTAAGCAATAAAAACAGGCAAACAGTGTTCATTTGGGGGGGGAGTGAAAATGCTTTCCATTTGGAGAAGAGTTCTATAGGAATATTTCTCTTCATTGTCCTTCAACATTTCTTACCCATACTCCAAGTAAAGGCAAGACCTAGGATGAGTAGAAAGAAGGATGAGCATCTATGGGAAGACCAGGGGGACCTCTGAGCTGAAGAAACCTGAGGATGGGAAGACAGCCTGAAGAGAAGACCAAAGAGGAAATGTAGACTTTTTCTGAAATAGGTAATGATGAGTGCAATAGGTGATTATTTGAATTGTTCAGGGATGTTTAGAGGATTGAATGAATGTACACATGTATACTTTATATTCTGAGAGTGAAGTACAGTAAAAGTACATTGTGAACACATTATTGGAAATATGTTAGCTTAACTACAAAACAATTGAATGACTAAACATACTTTAAACACTTCCAGTGAGATTTTCATCTTAAATTCTCTTTTTCCCATAAAAATAGTAGAAGCAACTGCTTAAAGCCTATTGACTGAGGTTATAATGTGATTTCTATTTTAAGTACTGTAATAATGTTTCTATGGTATCATAGATTTGTGAGTTTGGAAGCTCAAAAGTATTAGTATATCTGAGTGTGGTAGTGAAAATTATGTGTTTTGGGGGTCTTTGAGTAAGGTGAGGGGGTTAAAGGGAAAATATGGGGGAGAGAAGAATAAGATTGTAAAAACATTTACCAACAATGAGGCTTGGTTATAGATGACATTTCTTACAATCCACTGACTGTAAGGTCAGGTTGGCCTTGGTTACTATAGAGAGAAGAAGAAAGAAAAGTAAATTTTCTTTGCACAGTTCTTGGAGCAGTCTGTGTGCAGCTGACAACCTACTTTGGCCATTCAGTAAGTAAGAATGCGTGTGTGTGTGTGTGTGTGTGTGTGTGTGTGTGTGTGTGTGTGTGTTAGCATTAACAGTTCTTTCAGATGGAATTTTGGCTCAAGAAGAAATCAGCTTAGTGCCTTAGTCAGTCTCTAACATTCCTTTTCCTTCTCCCTCTAATAATCTGGTTTTACTAGCCAAAGTGATCTGATTAATTTAAGCTGGGTAATATTTTTGACCTTGAAATGAGTTTTTCCGTGTAAAAGACATTCTTTCCCCCCTCTCCTGGGTACATACACTAGTTTACTCAGATCTTAAAGCTATCATTCCTGAAATTCCAGACTGGATGACATTTTCCTTTCTCTGCCAGTGGTCCTCAAACTACGGCCCGCGGGCCACATAGTGTATTTGTTCCCATTTTGTTTCTTCACTTCAAAATAATATATATACAATGTGCATAGGAATTTATTTGTAGTTTTTGTTTTTACTATAATCCGGCCTTCAACGATCTGAGGGACAGTGAACTGGTTTTTGGGCCACACCCATTGACGCTCAGGGGTTACTCCTGGCTATGTGCTCAGAAGTCACTCCTGGCATGGGGGACTATATGGGAAACTGGGGGATCGAACTGCGGTCCGTCCTAGGCTAGCGCAGGCAAGGCAGGCACCTTACCTCCAGCGCCACCGCCTGGCCCCCACCCTTTTCATTTCTAAGTCAGTTTACTAACTTTAATTTTCTTTCCTCCTTTGTGAGTGTTGCTAGAGGCTGATAGATAATTTTTTGTCAAAGAACCAACTTTTGCTTTTATTGATCTTTTGGATTTTTTTTTTGGTTTCCAGTTCATTAATTTCTGCTTGAGCTCAGTTATTTCCTTCTATTTACCTATTTTTGATTATTTTTGTTGACCCTTTTCTAATTTTAAGCTGTTCTATTAAGTTATTTATGTAAGGTCTTTCTTCCTTCCTGATGAAAGCTTGCAAGACTATAAATTTTCTGCTAGTACCACTTTTGCTGTATCCTACAAATTCTGATAATTCATGTCTTGATTCTCATTTGTTTCCAGGAATCTTCTGATTTAGTCTATAATTTTTTTGTTTTTTTTTTTTTTTTGGGCCACACCCAGTGACGCTCAGGGCTTACTCCTGGCTATGCGCTCAGAAGTTGCTCCTGGCAGGCACGGGGGACCATATGGGTACCGGGGGATCGAACCGTGGTCCGGTCCGTCCTAAGGCAGGCACCTTACCTCCAGCGCCACCGCCCGGCCCCTATAATTTTGTCTCTAACCCACTCACTTTCTGTAGTGAGCTGTTTAATTTCCAGATGTTAAAGCTCTTTCTCTATATCTATTTGTAATTCACTTAAAATTTCAGTGTATGATGATCTGAGAAGGTAGTTGATATAATTTGTATCCTCTTGATTTTATAGATGTATGTTTTATAGCCCAACATGTGGTCTAATTTAGAGAATGATTTGGTGTATATATATAAAATGTAATGTAAGAGAGTGGCTTGGTATATATATATATATATACATTTATATATATATATATCTTACATTTATATATATATATAAATATATATATTTATATATATAAATATATATAAAGATATATATATATATCTTACATAAGATATATATATATATATATATATCTTACATTTCGTCCCTCAGAGCCAGTATAGACTTGTTGAGTTTCAGTCTGGTTGACCTATCAAGAGGTGACAGGATGGTGTTGAAGTCTTGTATTATTATTGGGTTGCTATGTGTATATTTCTTCAAATATGTCAGCAATTGCCTTAAATATTTTTCTGGCTTTTCATTGGGTGTATATATATATTTAGGAGTGCAGCTTCTTCCTGTTGTACATATTCCTTGATTATTAAGAAATGTCTATATCTGGGGGCCGGGCGGTGGCGCTGGAGGTAAGGTGCCTGCCTTGCCTGAGCTAACCTAGGATGGACCACGGTTTGATCCCCCGGTTCCCCATATGGTCCCCC
>PVKC010016727.1:0-20610 GCA_004027635.1 Crocidura indochinensis
GGAGAGAGAGAGAGAGAGAGAGAGAGAGAGAGAGAGAGAGAGAGAGAGAGAGAGAGAGAGAGACTATATTTGCTAGATTTGAAGTCAGGAATAGCCTTCAAGCACTGCTATATGTGACACCCAAACCAGAAGAGAGAGAGACGCAGAATAGTCTCACTCATCTATGGATTTTAAAGAAAATAAAAGTCATTTTAGCAACAATCAACAGAGACAATGAGAGGAGAGCTGGAACTTCCAGCTCACTTCATGAAGCTCACGACAAAGAGTGGTGATAGCAGATATAGAAATAACTACACAGAGAACTACCATAAGCATGTGAATGAATGAGGGAACTGGAAAGCCTGTCTAGTGTACAGGTGGTGGTGGGGTGGGAGGGAGGGAGACTCGGGACATTGGTGGTGGGAATGTTGCACTGGTGAAGGGGGTGTTCTTTACATGACCAAAACCTAATCACAATCATATATGTAATCAAAATGTTTAAATAAAAAAAAAGAGAAAAAAAATAAAAGTGAAAGAGGAAGCTCCCTGGACTGGAGCAAGTGCTTTGCATTGGTGTATGCTCAGATTTGTTTCCTGTTATCACATGGTTTCCTGAGCATCTCTAGGAGGGACACATAAATTCCAAGCTGGGAGTGATTCCCAAGCACCATGAACATGCTCCCACCCCCAAAATTAAAATAATAAAATTAAATTTCAAAAGAAACGGTGCTTTTAGTCAGGTTAATTCCATGCTGATCTGGACTGTGTGAATTCAGATAAACAAATAAAATAAACACTTTTGAGTATTTAATATGATTTTTCAAGTGTGTGTATTCTACCAAAGTTTATCCTAATATCTTGTTTTGATTAACCATAGTCTACTAGCATACACACATTCTCACAAGAAATGTTCTCATTTTACATAATCCATGTGAGGAATAATTACAAAGGTAGAAAATTGTCAAATACTTCCAAACACACAGGTTAAAGACAATCTTATCATCAAAGTAATTCACTATTTTTGCTTTTTACATCTTGGTATTTGCCTATCAGTGGTTTTGAATAAAATTTGATATTCACATAAGTTTTATTTTTAAAAATTTACGAATGTTGTAGTGCATTTTAATAGGATTCCAACTGACTGATATTTAAAGGACAGTTATCTACTTTCCATAATTGGTGACAGTGAGAAGTCATCCACTTCCCTCCCCTCTGGACAGAGCAGTAAAGTGCTGGCCTTGCTAGTTCAAAGCTCTGTGTAAAATGCCTTAGTTGACAGACATCAAGTCACAGGATAATCTACTGCATCATCTAGTAATAAGAGTTTTTCAAACTTTATTTTTAAGTATTCACTTACCTTGGGGTATCTAAGGGAGTCTAATTTTCATTTTTCCATTATGGAGTCATCTTCGAATATCATTCATTAACCTATTTCTCCTCCCCTTTTCTTTTGAGATCACAGCTGGCATTCATAACATGCTCTCGATACATATAAATCTGCTTCCAAAATTTTTTTGGACAGTATATCTGTTCTTGGACCTGTATCTCAGTCATTATTTCTATGACCTTATAAAATCATGAGAAGTCTGCTAAATAAGAATTTATCTTTACACTTTCTTTTTGGTTTTTGGGCCACACCTTGTGATCTCAGGGGTTACTCCTGGCTATGTGCTTAGAAAATTACTCCTGGCTTGGGGACATTATTGGATGCCAGGGGATAGAATCGTGGTTTGTCCTAGGCTAGCGCATCCAAGGCAGATGCCTTATGGTTTGCGCCACCTCTCTGGCTCCTTATCTTTACACTTAATTTTCAAAGTTGAAGATTAATGTGGGGAAGAAATGACATCTTTATTATATTCTCTTATTCCACTGTAAAGCATGAAATGTTTCTCAATTTAGAAAACTTTTCAAGGATCTTATTAAAGTTTTAATAATCTCTTACTACAAGTGTCTTAGATAATTTTCTCCAATATGTGTGGTAACTCTGTACATAAAGTGCATACGTTTTAATTCTACCATAAATATTTTATCTAAAATATAATGATAAATATGAATACTATTATAAAGAAAATAATTTAAAAAATTACATATCTAGAAAAATTAAAAATGTATGGAAAATATTTAATTACAGTCAAAATCCTGCAATGAACAGTTTATGTATCTTTCTTATCTAATATATATATATATATCACTATTCATACATTAATTGATTCCATTTGAAGTAATTTTAAAATTTTGTTTTGTTCTATTGGTCTACTATGTCTGTATTCAGTGCTTACTCTTGGCTCTGCTCAGTGATCCCTCTTGTCTCTCCCTGAGATCATATGCAGTAGCAAGATTAGAACTATTTTTGATTTATAAACAAGCAATTTATTCTCTTTTACTAACTTTCCAGGTCAGTATTAATTTCTTTGAGATTCATCCATAGATTGAGATGTAAGGAACAAATCTTAAATTACATATCAGTATTAATTTGTCATCTGTTTTCCTACTGTCTTGTTAACAGATACTCGGAAGATTTCAGCTCTGGGATTAGAAAGAAAATATACTATGAATAGACATGATTGATCAGGTTAGTGTTGTTCAAAGCATGTTTTAATTGGCTAGAAATGACTTGGACCTTGTTATGTTTATTAAAACACAAAACTTGAAATCATTATATACTTCAACTGGAAACCGAGTTTCAGTTGTTCTAGAATCTCAATATAATTTTAATGTTAGATATCTATCATCTACCTACCTACTGATCTATCATCTATCTGTCTGTCTATCTATCTTTCTTTTTATCTATCTATCTATCTATCTATCTATCTATCTATCTATCTATCTATCTATCTATCTCTCTATCTCTGATCTACCTCCCTACCTATCTATCATATACTTACCTACCTATCTATTCATCTATCTATCATCTGTCTACCTAATAATCATTTATCTGGAAGTGTATAATGTTATTATATTATTCTTGAATTTTTATTTTCCTGATGACTAATAATGTTGGATATTTTTTCATGTGTCTTAAACATTTGTTATTTTTCTCTTCTAAAAGGTATGATGAAATTTTGCCTTTTTTACTCTTTAATCCAGAGCATATTGTCCTTAGGAAGAATAAGCACTTAATGATGACATTGTATTTACTTTTGGGGTCTACAATTTCCTTTAATACTGAGGGGTTCGTTGTACTATTGTTCCTTTTCACTAAACTTTATAGAGTTTTTCAATATTTAAATTAACATGTTTTTGCATTTATTTTGTGGGTTATTAAGCTTTTTTTTTTTTTTTTTTTTTTTTTTTTTTTTTTTTTTTTTTTTTTTTTTTTTTTTTTTTTTTTTTTTTTTTTTTTTTTTTTTTTTTTTTTTTTTTTTTTTTTTTTTTTTGGTTTTTGGGCCACACCCGGCGGTGCTCAGGGGTTACTCCCGGCTGTCTGCTCAGAAATAGCTCCTGGCAGGCACGGGGGACCACATGGGAAGCGGGGATTTGAACAACTCACCTTAGGTCCTGGGTCAGCTGCTTGCAAGGCAAACGCTGCTGTGCTATCTCTCCGACCCCTGTTATTAAGCTTTTTAAAGCTTATGTTTGGCTTCCTGATCCCTGCGAGAGGCTGCTGAGGAAGACCCCAGCGAACTTCATCCGATCAAGGTTTGCAGGCCAGAAAAATGGAGAAGCAGGGAGGAGCACGGTCACACAGCTTCCCTACTGGGCCACCGTCATCTCCTAATGAACCCTACCACAAGTAGTAAAAGCCAAGCTAAAAGCGTGTCGGTGGGGAAACAACGCAGGACAACAGCATGCATAGAGAATGAAGATGGCAGCAATGATGACACAGAAAGTACCAACCATATATTTAGCTTCTCAGACAAGAAGTTTAGAGTAGTAATCAATGAAATGGAATTAAAAAAAAATTCGAAAGATCAATAAAAGCAAAAATTTGTTTTTTGAAAAAATAGACAAGATTGATAACTCATTAGCAAAACTCACAAAGAAACAGAGAGACAAACTTAATAAATCAGACTAGAAATGAAAAGGTTGAGATCACTACAAATACTGCAGAGATACAAACGGTAATCAAAGACTACTTTGAGAAACTGTGCCACGAAACATGAAAACCTGGAAGAAATGAATAAATTCTTGGACTCCTACAATCTTCCACAGTTAAACCAGGATGATCTAACATATCCAAATAGATCCATCACTATTGAGGAAATTAAAAGAGTAATAAAAAGTCTTCTCAAAAAACAAAAGCCCAGACCCAGATGGATTCACTAATGAATTATTTAATACCATTCTTGAGAAACTACTTTCAATCCTTTTCAGGCTCCTTTGTGAAATTGAAAGATAAGGAACACTCCCATATAGTTTTTATGAAGCTAGCATCACACTGATAACAAAACCAGAAGAGATGTTATAAGAAAACTTCAGACCAATATCCCTGATGAACATATGTGCAAAGATCTCAATAAAACTCTTGCAAATAGGATCTAATGCCTTATCAAGAAGGAGAATTCATTCCAGGAATGCAAGGATGGTTTAACATATGTAAGTCAATCAACATAATACACCATATCAACAAGAAGAAAAATAAAAACCATATGATCAATAGATGCAGAGAAAGCATTCGATAAGTTCCAATACCCATTCGTGATAAAAAAAAAAAACTCTCATCAAAATGGGAATGGATGGAACTTTACTCAATATATTCAAGGCCAATTACTAAAAGTCAATGGCAAATATTATTCTAATGTAGATAAACTAAAAGATTTTCCTCTAAAATTTGGTACAAGGTTGCCCTCTCTCACCACTCCTATTCAACACAGTGCTGGAAGTTCTTGTCATAGCAATTAGGCAAGAAAAAGATAGCAAGGTCTGTGGATGACATGATAATATATCTAGAAAACCCTAAAGATTCTACAAAAAGCTTCTAGAAACAATATATTCATATAACAAAGTGGCAGGTTACAAAATTAATGCACAAAAATCAATGGCCTTCTTATACACAAATAACAATAGAAATAAATGGATATTAAAAAACAACCACATTCACAAACACAACTATCTTGGAGTCAACTTAAGTAAAGACATGAAGGATCTATACAAAGAAAAATACAAAACAATGTTCCAGAGATAAAAGACAAAAGAAAATGGAGACACATGCTCTGCTAATAGATTAACAGGTTTAACATCATTAAAATGGCAATACTCCCCAAAGCATTGTAGAGAACTAATGCAGTTTCTCTAAGGATACCTAAAGCATTATTCAAAGAAGTGGATCAGACACTCCTGAAATTCATTTGGAACAATAAATACTCACAGATAGCTAGAGCAATTTTTGGGAAAAGGAGTATGGGAGGCATCACCTTCCCCAATGTTAAATTATATTACAAAGCTATAGTCATTAAAACAGCATGGTATTGGAATAAAGACAGACCTTCAGATCAGTGGAATAGATTTGAGAATTCAGAAAATGTTCCCTTGGCATACAATCAATTAATCTTTGATAAAGGGGCAAGAAATGCAAAATGAAGCAAGGAAAGCCTCTTCAACAGCGGTATTGGGGCAACTGGTTAGCCATTTGCAAAAATGCAAACTCGGAACTCCATCTAACACCAGGCACAAAGGTCAAATACAAATGGATTAAGGACCTGGATATCAGACCTGAAACCATAAGGTTAATTGAACAACATGTAGGTAAAACACTTCATGGCATCGAGACTAAAGGCATCTTCAAGGCAGAAATAGCACTTTCTATACACGTGAAAACAGATAAACAGATGGGACTATATTAAACTGTGAAGCTTCTGCACTTCAAAGGAAATAATACCTAGTACACAAAAGCCACCCACATAATGGGAGAAACTACTCCCTCAGTACTTATCAGATAAGGGCCTAATATCTAAGATAAACAAGTTACTGACAAAACTTAACAAGAAAAAAATCTAATCCCATCAAAAATGGGGAGAAGAAATGAACATACAATTTCTCAAAGAAGAATACAAATGGCCAAAAAGCACATGTAAAAAAATGTTCCACATCACTAATTATCAGGGAGATGCAAATCAAAACAACAATGAGGCACCATCTCACACAACAGAGACTGGCACACATAACAAAGAATAAGAACAATAAGTGCTGGCAGGGATGTGGGGAGAAAGGAACTCTCATTTACTGCTGGTGGGAATGTTTTATAGCCCAGACCTTATGGAAATCAATATGGAGATTCCTCATAAAACTGCAAATTGAGCTCCCATATGATCCTGCTATACACAAAAATGTAATACAAAAATTCTTTCTTCACACCTTTATTCATCTCAGCACTATTTACTATTTGGAAAAACCAAGATGCCCTTCAGCAGATGAATGCCTAAAGAAATTGCAGTACATATATACAATGGAATATTATACAGCCGTCAGGAGAGATGAAGTCATGAAATTTTCCTATACATGGATGTACATGGAATCTATTATGCTGCGTGAAATAAGTCAGGAAGAGAGAGACACACAGAATAGTCTCGCTTATTTATGAATTTTAAAAAATATTAAATACATTATTGTGATAATCCCCAGAGATGAGGGCCAGAAGGAATGGCTCATGGTATGAAACTCACCTCAAAGAGGGGTGAGTGCAGTTAGAGAAATAATACACTAATAACTACCATGACAATGTTAGTGGATAAGAGAAGTAGAATGCTTTTTTTGAATACAGTTAGGGGATGTGGGAGGAAGGAGATGGGGGCTATTGCTGGAGGGAATGTTGCAGTGGTGAAGTGGGGTGTTCTTTTGGTGACTGAAGCCCAACTATAGTCCTGTTTGTAATTATGTTGCTTAAATAAAAAAAAGAAAAAAAGAAAAAAGAAAGAAAAAAAGGAAGCTTATTGTTTGATATAACTGAGGGCTTTTTACCCACTATCTTTCAAAATAGGCTTTTGTTCTCTGATTGAAAACCAAAGTTGTTGATGTTTGTTCTTGTGGTCCACCCAGCAATGCTCAGGGCTTACTCCTGGTTCAGGAGATTGAGTCTGTACTGCCTGTACAAGACAAAATTTCTACCTCTATACAACCACTCTGCTCACTATAATTGTTATTTTCTTTACCTTCTCCAGTGCACTGTTAAGATTGCTTGATATTAGTTTGAGATGGTGAGATAGATGAGTCAGAACTAGAGGCATATTTGAACAACTGGGATCTTTATTGGGGAAAGATACCAGGTGAAGTCTGACAGTCTTTGTGAGGCTGCCAGAGTCTAGCCCACCTGAGCCTGCAGGAGGATTATATAGCTTGCATCTAGTGGGAAATATTATAAGAGGAAAAAAATACGCGCTGAAATGTCCTTTGTTAGGTTGTAAATTTTCCATCAATTCTGCAAACAGTTGCGATCTCAATGTGGTCATTCCTTATGATTTGTGATATGAGCCCACATCCTGTTATTTTCTTGTAGTTAGTCCTCATGACTTATGGTATTGGCAAACATCTTGTTTCTCTTTCTCATCTCCAACCATTATCTTAAATGTTCAATCATAATGAAGTCTTTTCCTGATGGAGTTAGAACTGCCTGCTTTTGGAACCAGAAATTCAAAAGGTTTCTCCTGCAAGAGATAGATACATGAGTGTATAGATGAGTGCCATATCTTGACTAAAAATATATGTTTTTAGCTTTAGCAGAGCTAGGTAAGAATGTTAAATGGGCTTCTAAGCCTTGCTCAAGAGACCAGGATCTGTGATTCTCAGTCAGGATGGTAGTTTAACACTAGGGATGCAGGGTAGAACCAGGGTTGGTCATATACAGGATATGCACCTTAACCACTATATTATCTCTCTGGTATTTAAAAGTATTTTATTTCCTTGTTAATTAATTAATATTTGATCATGGCCTCACTATTTTAGCCAACTCTCCTGTTGCCTAGATTCTAGCTGTGGGTTTTATTGGAAAAATCTGTCCCCCTCTCTTCTTTTAGCTTTAGCTTTTTATTAATCACTACCACTTAATACTGGTGGGATCAACTCCTATTGATATCAGTTATCTAGACTATTGCTACTGAATTGTTGGTGAAGAAGCAGAAAGTTGTTTTATCAGGCCACCTCAAGGAAGAAGGGAGAACTAAATATTTTCATCTCTATGATAATGTTCATTTTAATTACATTTAATCTACCAAGTATTTATTTTATAATTACGTTATGAATATATACTCTTGAATTAATTTTTATTTTAATAGCTTGATGTTTCATTATTATTTAGATAATATGGTCACAGTAGTGTTGTTCCTTTGTGGTTTTGATGTGAACTACTTACTATATTAGTCCCACAACTGCCAAAATGTCCAAAATTCTTCACCACTGCTCTAGTCATCTCTAGTTCATTTCTTATTCTTTCTACTTTTAATTTTTTCATTTTACCATCTTTTTGTGTGTATGTGATGTTGGAGATCAATATAACCTATATACTCTACCTTTGATCACATCACAGAACTCCTTTCTTTTTTTAGACAATGTTTTTTACTTTAAAGTTAATTTTTCTAATTATTTTTGATTTGCAGTACCAGGGACTGAACTCAGGACTTTATATATGTGAGCTAGACCCTTGCCATTGACCTACGTCACCATCCCAATACAATATGTGTGGAGGTGTGTGTGTATTTGGACTATACCTGTTGTGGCTCAAGGGCTATTTCTGATTGTGTTTATCAACATGGAAATATTGTTGAAATCATGGTCATCTGTATGCACAGCAAGTCCCTTAATCCCTGTAGTACATTTCTGACTGCCTTTATAAAGCATTTTATCTAAATATCTACTGGCACCAATTTTCTTTGACATTATGTCATCCATCTAGCCTTTAAGTCCAACTTTACTTTGTTCTAAATATAAACTTCAATTTTTAATCAGGAAAATGAAACATAAATGTTTGTTCCAACCGATGGGGGCAAGATTTTAACTCTGACTGTTATAATAGCTTATATTCTTCCCTGAAAATAAAGTTAATTTTTATATTGAACAAGTGCATGATACTTTGTAAGAAATTTCCGGAGCAAAATAAAACAACAAACACAACCTTAGAATAACACATGTTATTTGGCACATCTTGGAGCTGCCTGATTTTCCCAATTTTTTTTATTTTTTTGTTTTGGGTCATACTCCACTGTGCTCTGGGATGATTCCTGGCTTTGTGCTAGGGGATCACTCCTGGAAATACCCAGCAGACCATGATCGATGCTAGGGATCAAATGCAAGGCAAGCATCTTGACTTCTGTACTATCTCTCCAACCCTGCCCAATCTTTAAGACAGATTCAATTTCTCAAGTCCACAGTGGCTGTGTATCAATTATCTTTTTAAAGGTCTTGCCCAAAAGACACTTTCGTCTCTACGGACACTGATGAAACTTGGCTTCTTTGTAAGCAACTTTAGAATTTGAAACATTAAAAAAAAAGGAGTTTGAAACATTGAGCTGGAGATATAGTGGAAGTATTGAGATGCTTGTTTTGTAAATAGTTGAACCTGTTCCAGTCCCTCCCATCATATATAATCTCCTGAGCAAATGAAGGTGTGGCCCAAAACTCACCCCAAAAAATGTATTAAGAGTTAGTGGCAGATATTTTTGGAAATAGAATACAAGCTCCTACAACACTGTTCTGGATTTTTCTCTAAGGGAGAAGCGGCCACATAGTGCCCAAGGGTTTCAAGTAAGATGACAAACTTTCGAGTAGATACTTAAGACAGACCAATCTAGGAAGAAGTAGAAGAAAGTTTCATGTTATTTTCTCCTGTAGAATTTGTAGTAATATTCATGCAAACTCAGGAAAGAATATAAATGACAACCTCTAAAGATTTTGATAGCTCTATTCTACTGATGAGACCAGCAAAGGACATAATTTCATTTTGGTGATCTTTATATCTAGAATCATCCCTCAGTGATAATCATTGGCACCAACCATCTCTTGCAAACATCATATATGGAGCAATTAGCAGTGTTTCTTTGGCTAGTAGGGATTGGGGTTAAGTGTTTTTGTAGCTCTTACCTAAGAGGTAGTCTTCCATTAGTATGACTGATGGAGAAACTAACAGATGTTAGATGCTGTGGTCAAAAGGCCAAAGGCAAAAGGCTCGTTCCCATCAGTCCATTAACACAGGACAAGGGACTATATATTATTGATTTTTAATCCCAGAGGGAGAGATGTACAGACATGTGACTCTCCACTCTGTAGATCATTTCACTAATAAACCCTTATGATGTCCAAACACCTGAGACCAGTATTTAGAGATCATCCAAGGATAATGGGTGCACTGAGCTTGGCCCCAGGTGAGTGTATACTGGTCAGTTGATACTATTTTGATAGAGACCTAGAAAGCTACTGTTAAAGTTCCCAGTTTTCAGTTGCTTGACATCTGTCCAGAAATTTCTCGCCTGTTATCTTTAATAGAAAACTGTGGTAAAGATACATTGGAAGTAAAAGAAAATCCATTGATTTGAAAGATTATGGTCAACACTTTGAGGTCCAAGGAGGAAGATGACTTGCTCATTGTATGTGGCAAGATCTTTTGGACCTGTTCCTGTTCAATATGATATTGGAACTTTATAGCTCTGTAGATGAGAATGTTCTCTTGTGGTTTCCATTGATTTTTTTTCTTCTAAAAATAGTTAAAAGAGAAGTTCACTTCCATATGAGAGCAAAGAATGCACTTAATCCCAGGGTTCATGGCTTTGTTGCCAGTTGACATTTCTCAGCCCATATTCTTAAATTTATAATTTTTAGGGCTTTTATTTCTAACCCACCTTTTCTTCATGAAACAAGCTTATAGCATCTATTCTGACCTTTAATTTCTGATGTAATATAGTGATAAGCTCTGTGAGTTCTAAGAGCAGAAATTAGGCAAAGGTAGCTCAGGCACATCTATCATGTTTCTTGGACCCAGTGCAGACCTCAGGAAGGGGGTACCCCAGATGCCTGTAATTGTGATCACTGTAATTGTGACTGTGCAATGGATCATTGCTAATAACTTACAGGATCATCATTTTCTGTAACTAAAACAAGATTCAGACACCCAGGAGATTGGAACCATAAATCTATAAGATTATAAAGAACTAAAGCTTTGAGTGTCAGCTTTGTCATCCTAAATTTAATTCAGAGATACCAGCAACTTCAGTGTGGCAATTTTCAATGAAGTATCCCAAAGTTATAGTCCTAGAAACCAGTCATTGCTTGCAAACAATATATAAAACTAAATTACAAGAAAAACACACCAGCAAATTTCTGTATCTTATCCAAACTAACAGGTTCTTCTCCCTCTCCCTCTCTCTCTTTCTCTCTCTCAAGGTTTTATGATATAATTTATATGAAAATAATTATAAAGGTACAATCTTTTCCCCATGTTTCCTCCTCTTATTCATAAAATTTTAAATACTTATTTTATATCAAGGTCAGTAGTCCTCAAACTTTATTGTGGATCCGAATCTATGAAGCTATGACTTCAATTCTGTTACTATATTCCAAAGAAGCAATGTCATGATTTTAAAGAGATCTATGCATGCCCTATTTATAACAGTGTTAATTATAATATTATGGACATTAAAACAACCGAAGTGTTCATCAGTGGGTGAAAGGTAAAGAAGATGTAAGAGACATACACAGGATGGAATAATATTCTGCCATGAATAGAAGGAAGCCTTGCCAATGGCTGCATTATAAATGAACTCTGAGAGGATTAGTTAAGTGAAATTAATCATACAAAGGACAAATACCACATATCACTCATGTTTATTTTAAAATAAATATGAGCTGGTAGAAACAGAACAAATTTATGGTTTCCATGAGTAGGATATATGGAAAATAGGTGCTGTTAATCTTAGTAAATAAAAGCAGTAACAAAATTAAGCATTGAAGGAAGAAACAGACAGCATAGTAAATATCATTAATAATTCTTAATTGTAGTGACTGGAGCGATAGCACAGATGTAAGGCGGTTGCTTTGCACATGGTCAATACAGAACGAACTCTTTCGAATCCTGGCATCGCACATGGTCCCCAGAGCCTGCCAGGAGTGGCTTCTGAGCTCAGAGCCAGGAGTAACCCTGAGTGCCGCCGGGTGTGACCCCAAAATAAAAAATCTTAATTATACATTAGAAGTTATTTTAAGAAAGTGCATTAAAAAATCCCTTAAACTAACAAAAATATAAACAAAGTTGTGGCTATGTGAGGTGATGGTTATGCAATATATATATATATATATTATATATGTACACACAATTAAATGGTATTATATACCCTAAACTACATTAATATTAATCAAATATTTTTTTTAAAAAAGCTGGAAAAATAATCCAAAGTACTTGTTAAATCAGAGAATGTTGGGTTTTACACTAAGGGTTTCTGATGTAGTATGTCTTGTATGGTTCTGCGAATCTGCATTTCAAATCCCCAGGGAGCCTGACACTGCTGGCATAGTGCCCTCACTCAGGATCATTGATCTGAGTGCTGAGTCCTAAAGATTGAAATGCAAGCTAGTCTTAGTTTGATTTCTCTCAAGAGCTAAAATCTGATACAGCTAGTTTATTTAAGAAATGATCTCTGGTTCGAATCTCAGCATCCCATATGGTCCCCTGTGCCTGCTGGGGGCAATTTCTGAGCATAGAGCCAGGAGTAATGCCTGAGCATGGCCAGGTGTGACCCAAAAACCAAAAAAAAAAAAAAAAAAAAAAAAAAAAAAAAAAAAAAAAAAAAAAAAAAAAAAAAAAAAAAAAGAAAAAAAAAGAAAAAAAAAAGAAATTCTCTCAATGAAGCTTTGGAGAAGTGGAGGCATGAGAAAGGGAAGAAGAGGTGGACAAAAGTCTTATCTCATATCTGTTCCTCAGCAGTATTATGGACACATTCTTTGGAGATTCCTAAGCAGAAGTGTAAGAAGTGTGGGGTATAACTCCTGGTATTGGATTTTCCCTCTGAGTTTTCCTCCCCTTGGTCAATGGCTGAGATCTGCTGTGTACCTGGGGCTTGGACAGTACAAACTTGGTGTCAGAGAACATGAATTCTCACCTGTATATATATAATGCCTATTTGTAAATGAGAGCCTGACATAAGGGCCACTGATGAGCCTCACCACAGGCCTTTCAAAACTTCTATTTGGGGAAATGAATTATGTACACAATATCTCTTTCTCACTCTCATACCCACACACCCCAATTTCAGGCTGAGGTTATTGTTTAAATTATACTTGAATTTAAGGAAATTAGGATTTTGAAATAAAACTCTTAGTTGAAAATTGACTATGTAATTTAGGGACACAGGGACAATATTGTATTATTTTATTTTACCTAAACACTTGCATTTTCTAGAGAAGAAAGCTGCCATTGGCTTCTATATGATACTAGTCACTGTGGAAACAAGATTCTTGCTTCTAAAATTAGGACAGAAATAGTGGATCCTACAAACATGACCCTGTCCTGTCCCTGAGCATATCATCACACTACATCACTACCAGAGTAGGCACACAAATGCATACACAAATATGCACATATAGCTACTGATCATGTTAAATTACTGCCCTTTTTAATGCCAGGCTCCTCCAGCCCCTGTGCTCCCTAGGAAGGGAAGAAGCCTCAGACACCTTCTTCCCTTTCTTATTTTTTTTTTTTTGTCCACCTTGATGTAGACCCAGACTGAGATAAGGGTGTAGGTGAGACATTCAGATGCTATTGATAGGCATAGCTACTTTTGATCGGCTCTCTACATATCTCTGGTCATGTGATCCTTTGACACTCTATGTGGCCTCTAAAATTCAAATGTCTCATCATTGAAGTGGAGAGATAATTTATTCCATATTCATACAGTTGTTAGAAGGACTATGCCTTGGATTTTCATGTGTTCACTATTATAATTCATACTGTAACAAGACGAATTTCACATAACTCTTGTTAAGTATAGACGAAGTGAACCAACAATTTCTAGCTCAAAGGAGGCAATTTGGAAACAGTAGGTAATATTAATAATCATTACTCTTCAAGAGTGATTGTGAAAGATTTTCCAATAGGCTATTTTGAGTTCATTGCTGCATAATTGTGATTCTAAAAATTATCTTCGATTTTAGAATTTCCCATGTCTTCTAAGTCAGGACTTGCCTTTTGCCCAAAACTGAGATCAGGAGTCTAGTTTGAGTTCAAGGTGGGTCTCATTATGGTTGGGAGGGCACTGCCTCTGCAGAGCCACTGTGTTACATAGAGAAATAAATGCCTTATTCATAGTAAATATGGCTTTACCAACACATTATAGTATACCTTACTAACTTACAAAACATTTCACTTTCTTTGCAGACCAGGAAATTACTCATATAAAGCTACACAAGTAGCTTTATAAACATTTTTTTTGAAGTCTTTGAAGGCATATGATAGAGTGAAATGATGTCTTAAGAAAAAATTCTGTCCAAGTTATACTTTAGGCAAGAGGATTCTTACACCTTGCCTCCAAGCAGATTTGGTCTATAATTGGACTATCCTATAAAACAAAGTCTTCCCTGGAAGTGTCAACCTTCTATTCTGTGAGTGATTCAAGATGAATTTCTTTTGCTATAAGACAAAAAGTCAGAAAAAAGCATTTTCATATATATATATATTATATGAATATATAATATATAATTTATTATATAATATATATAGCTCTTTCTCAATATCAAGTTGGAGACTTTCTGTAACTGCAGAATAAAGCCCAGGAGGAAGAGAATAGCTTATTTATTCTACATCTCTCTCTTCATGTGATAGCTATCAATATCTGCTGAAATTCTGGTCATATCTGACATCAGAGAGGCATGGAATTTTTAAGCCAGTGTGTGTTTTGGGGGTGAGTATAAGAGGAGGATGGGGGTGGGGTATGTGCTTTGGCTTCTCCAACTCCAGGAAATGAACATGTTGATAACTTGAATATTTGTTCAAGGTATTAGCAAAGGGATCATTAAGTATATTTTTAAGGTCTAATTAAAAACATGCAATATATTAAATGGTACAGCTTAAAAGTATTTTTAGGGTCTGTTTTTTTAAAATAACATTTATCTTCTTTCCAGGTATCCATAATTTCATAATTTGTTACATATCACTGGTTTATTTGTTATTTTATTTTGCTCTGGGTAGTGTAGACAGATAGTTGAATGGTTGGACTGGTCATGAGGTATTACTTGTGACAAGCAATGAATTTTGGGTAATGAAGGCTACCCCAGCAACGTCCACAGTGCTTAAAGAGACATCCGTTCTAGATTAAACTTGAGGACAAATTTAATGCAAGGTTTATTTCCAGATCTTTGAGCTAGTTCCTCAGACCTATATTACTACAGTTTTTAAGCTTTGGATTTATAGTCCTTATTCTCTTGTGCTTCTTTGATGACAATAATGAGTTTTATTCTTGTATCAATATCCCTTCCCTTTTTGTAGCTGACTAAAATTGCCTTGATAAGTTATAATTTCCATTTATCAGTTCATGAACATTTGGCCTCATTAAAATTTTTAGCTAAAGTAAATAAAGCTTAAATAAACATTATTATATGTTTTTGGTTAGGCTATGCCATAATTTATTTTTTGGTTTTGGTTTTTGGGCCACACCTGGCAGCACTCAGGCATTATTCCAGGCTCTGCCCTCAGAAATCACTCCTGGCAGGGCTTGGGAGTCCAAATGGAATGCCAGGAATCCAACCTGGGTATTTCGTGGGTTGGCCACATGCAAAGCAAACATCCTACCGCTGTGCTATAGCTCTGACCACATACCATAATTTCTTATACAATTTTATACATACATAATTTCTTATACATTTCTATTGATGAGTGATACTGCTGAATACTATCTGTGTACATGGAAGGTATTCTGCAGAGATACTCTATGGATGAAGGTCACTTCAAGCTATACTCAGTTGAGTGATATTGGTCATATGGTTTAGTCTGGTAATGCCTGGAATTACATGCCTGGTAATACAGTACTGCTTGGTTGTAGCAGTATTGAGGGACAGCAGGCCCACTATGACAGCAGGAGTCACCAGACTATCCTTCAGTGATACTTGTGGGAAAGGTAATAGTTACGATCAAACCTGGGGTCCCATGCATGCAAGTGATGCTTTTCACTTCTTTGAACAATTTTCCAATTTTCCTGTGGAAAAATGTACATATGTAAGTGTACCTATGCTAGTAAGTTTATTCAATCATATGGACAAATGTGTCATTATCTCTTCTAAAACAACCAGCAATACCTGACAGTTTCAACTTCTCCACATCATGGTGAAGTCAAGTCCAATTTTTCTTTTTTTTTTTTTGTTTTTGTTTTTCGGACCACACCCGTTTGATGCTCAGGGGTTACTCCTGGCTAAGCGCTCAGAAATTGCCCCTGGATTGGGGGGACCATATGGGACCCCAGGGGATCGAACCGCAGTCCTTCCATGGCTAGCGCTTGCAAGGCAGACACCTTACCTCTAGCGCCACCTCGCTGGCCCCAAGTCCAACTTTTCAAAAGGTCAACCAATAGTTGGTTTCCTATATTTTACTTCTTTTCTTTATACTGACAGTTTTATTTTAGAAAAGTTTTGTTTTTCAATATCTCTCATTTAACTGGTAATCATTTTCAAATATACATTTTCATCTTTAAACACATTATACACCTTTCAAAATCTTATTACAAGTAATCATATAATTGAGAACATTTATATAAACCCAAGTCCCTGAGGAACTCACATAACTGCCATTTTAAACTATATGTAAATGGGGTGGCCATTTCCTTTTCAATTTCATGCTGTGTGAAGACTTTCTGAGAGCTCATAAACTAAAGTGGATTTAAGAACCTTCTCTGCAGTTTGTAATTTGAAGTACATCAACATTTTAGGTATTTTACATAAAAACTTAAAGACGTCAAATAATAAACCCATTATTTGCATTTGAGGCAGGTTATCTCTCACCGAATATTTCCAGTGCTGCTGTAAGAATGGCTCAAGTTATAGATTAATTTATTTATGTGGATTTATACATTTAATTTAAAAACTCTGATTCTGTTTTTTTTTTGTTTTTATTTCAAGATTTTTTTTATTAGAAACTCTTTTTGTTTTTTTTTTTTTAAGTGTGAATAAGCAGTGCTGGCAGGGATATTGACAGAAAGGAACTCTGATTCACTGCTGGTTGAAATGTCTTCTAGTCTAACCTTTATGGGAAGTGATATGGAAATTCCTCCAAAAACTGGAAATTGAGCTCCCATATAATTCAGCTATACTGCCCCTACCGTTATACCCTAGGAACGCAAAAATACAATACAAAAAATTCCCTTCCTTACACCTATATTCATTACAGCACTATTTACAATAAATAGCCAGACTCAGGAAACAGCCAAGATGTCCTTCAACAGATGAATGGCTAAAGAAACTGTGATACATATACACAATATTATGCAGCCATAAGGAGAGATAAAGTCATGACATTTTCCTATACATGGATGTACATGGAATCTATTATGCTGAATGAAAAAGTCAGAGAGAGAGAGAGAGATAGACACAGAATAGTCTCCCTCATCTATGGGTTTTAAGAAAAATAAAAGACATTTTTGCAATAATTCTCAGAGACAAAAAGAGGAGGGCTGGAAGGTTCAGCTCACAACATAAAGCTCACCACAAAGAGTGATGAGTGCAGTTAGAGAAATAACTACATTGAGAATTATCATAACAATGTGAATGAATGAGGGAAGTAGAAAGCCTGTCTGGAGCACAGGCGGGGGTGGGGTAGGGAGGAGAGATATTTGGGACATTGGTGATGGCAATGTTGCACTGGTGAAGGGGGGTGTTCTTTACATGACTGAAACCCAATTACAATCATACTTGTAATCAAGGTGCTTACATAAAGATATCAATAAAAAATGTTTTACTTGTGCCAACAGAGAATACTCATGTTTGGTCTTGGATCTCCTGTACATATATTAGACATTTTTAGTTTAATTGTCACAACAGACATTACTAAGATTTTTAAAGTTTCTATTTGTAAACAATAAATCTAAGTATGACATCAGGATTCAACATGTGCTTTTAACTCCAGGATGTTATGCTGGGACATTGTATGCCTAAACCTCAATTATGAATAGCTTTTTAATTCAAGGTGAGTCGATAATAATTAATAAAAGTTACTTTGTAAAAGAAAAAAAAATACTCCTGAGCTCCTGCTAAACTTCAGAAATAGGGCTGAAGCATGAGATCTTGTATGAGGCCACACTTTAGAGAGTGGTTTGCTCACATTTTTCTTTGCCGTTAGACCTTAAATGAACCAAATGTAAGGTTATGTCTTGAAGACCACCCAAATAACATACCGTCATTGACACTGATTATTTCTTTTTGTCCTGTGTACACACAGATTTCACTTTCCATATCACCATGAAATTGGTTTTGCTACTGTGGAAAATAACTGAAAACAAAAGTGAAAATAAGTGATATAACTGATTTATAAACAACAACACTCCCCATTATATCTCAGCGGCCTGCCATGCTGTTAAAAAATCAGAGTGAACTCTATCCTAGATTCCATCCTAAGATCTGCTCAAAAACCAAGATCACTAATTACAGAAGAATGACTACAACAACTGTGACAGAGTTGAACCTCTGGATCCATAAAGACTCTATCCTAGACTTCCTGTGACCTGTGAAAATACCAGAATCTCTAATTACAGAGACTCTATCCTAGACTTCCTATGATCTGTGCAAATAACAGAGTCTCTAATTACAGAGTACTGATTTTGACAATCACACTGAGCAGAATAATTCCTGGCACCATAAAAAGACCTGGGGGTTCGACAGTGAACATGTTTGGAGCATATAGTTGCTCCCGTGACAGTATGCTTCAAGAGTGGAGAAATCCCGAATCTCCTAGGCCAAGGGAATTCCCTTTCAAATTTTTCCTCAACACTTACTGTGCATATGCAAAAATAAAAAATATTAATAAAAATATTTGTCACACCAGCCCTCTCCTTTCTTCTTTTTTCTTTTTTGTTGTGGTTTTTGTCATAGCTTGTTTTTGTTAGTTTTTTCCATTTTCTGTCTTCTTCTAAATCTATATTTAAATCTTCTATTTTTCTTTATTAATGTCTTTATGCAATTTGATTACAAATAATTGTATTTGGGTTTCAGTCATGTAAAGAACACCCCTTCACCAGTGCAATGTTCCCATCACCAATGCCCCAAATCTCACACCTTCCTACCCCCCCCACCTGTATTTGAGACAGGCTTTCTACTTCCCTCATTCATTCACATTGTTATGTTAGTTGTCAGTGTAGTTATTTCTCTAACTGCACTCACCACTCTTTGTGGTGAGCTTCATATCATGAGCCGAACCTTCCAGCCCTCAACTCTATTGTCTCTGAGATTTATCACAAAAATTTCTTTTTTTTTCTTAAAGCCCATAGATGAGTGATATTAGATGGACTCCTCCCAGATTGTTTCTTTCTTTTTCCAACAAACCACAGAACTTGAATCATCTTGTTCTGCCTCAAAAATTGAGGGGAAAAAAGTGGATGGTATCAGGAGCAAACATTGACATGAATATTGAATGGAAATTAAAAAAATGATCATACCTAAATGCCAAACCCAAATTCAAGGACAACAGAATCAAGATAACTCAATCTATATCAAGCTATAGACAGTGGAGACCTAATTCACCAGCAGTACAGGGGCCAAGGGGATTGTATATGATGCATACTGGAAACAGAGGTAGAGGGAAAACAACAGTAGTGGTGGGAATGGTCCTATTTTACTGTCACTATATAATATAACTGTGAAGGACTTGTAATTAATGGTGGTCACAATAAAAAGTAATAAGAAAAATCTGAGTGAGCACCATGAGGTCAAGGGAAGGACCAATTTCCTTTTTCTTATATGCAGGTGCAAAGTGAGAACACCCACTCTTATTTTCTCTCCTGAGTCCTTTCATTTTTTTTGAAAGGTCATCCTCGTCCAAACACCTGAAAGATATACCATTTATGAAGACCTATGAATACCCCCTTGGTCTAGTCATTTCAACACTTAAATTATAAATGGATTTTTCACAGGTGTAACTAGGTAGACAATACCACAATTAAAGGATAAATAAAAAATATTGAATTTTTTCTTTTAACTTTTGACCATGTTATCAGAGCTTACTACTGACATTACACTCAAATGAACCCCTGGCATTGTCGGGGACCATAAGGATTGAACCTAGACAGCTGTGTGCAAGGTAAGAATACTACCCACTGTACTATCACTCATCCCCCAAATTATTATAAATACAATATATGATGAGAGTTATTTATTTTTTTATGGGTTTTGGGTCACACCCGGCAGTGCTCAGGGGTTACTCCTGGCTCCATGCTCAGAAATTGCTCCTGGCAGGCACGGGGGACCATATGGGGCACCAGGATTCGAACCGATGACCTTTTGCATGAAAGGCAAACGCCTTACCTCCATGCTATCTCCTGGGTCCCGAGATTTATTTTTATTCATGGGGAAAGATATAACTTTTATTCCTCAACTTCTAGGCACTAGGTACTTATAGGTAATAGGCTCTAGGTATCTGGTGATTGACTTTTTATCCTGTTTTGTCAAGGAAGATTTTTATCCTCAATTTTTAGCAAAGAATATGATGCTCAGAGAGGCTAAATGATTTTTAATGGTCACAGT
>PVKC010016728.1:0-20635 GCA_004027635.1 Crocidura indochinensis
ATAAATGCATTACAAGTGAGTTGTGTTTCAACAAATCTTTAATGATAATAATAAAGGCTGGGTTTGACCTGAAATATAAAGTTTTCTGGATTCTAATTTAGACTCATAGAATTACAGATCTATTCTAGATAATGCTTGATCCTTTTCCAATACAGTTGTTAAAAGTGTTCTTCCAAGGTCTACTTCAGTGCAGGCAACTTTTGCCTTTGGACACTTCTGATTCTTAGAATATTCTTTTTTTTGGGGGGTGGGGGGGGGTGGGTCACACCCGACAGTGCTCAGGAATTACTCCTGGCTCTATGCTCAGAAATCACTCCTGGTGGCTCGGGGGACCATATGTGATGCCGGGATTCGAACCACGGTCCTTGTGCATGCAAGGCAAATGCTTACCTCCATGTTATCTATCCGGCCCCCTGATTCTTAGAATATTCTTGCTTCAAATAAGCTCAAAGTCTCAGTTTGAACCTCTAATGGCCAATTCCAGATTATGTGTTCACACCATGTTAACAACTGATGCTGAATATCAGATCAAAATAAAAGAAGGTAGTTTGGGTTTGTGCTTGAAAGTCTGGTGAGGGTTTAAATAGATCTATTTTGTTTGCTGACTAACACATATAGATAGAGACTACTTTCCTAAGATACTGTTAGTTTTCTGATAGGTCAATGATTTATTTGTATATAATGTGAAATTTTAGGTTTTTCAGGACATTAATTATAGTGAACAGGACACTGGTAAGCTTGGAAAACATGTTAGCTGGTAAGAAGAAAGTATTTCAGTATTTTTATAACATTATTACATAATAGTAACTGCCTTTCCTTGAAGAGTTCACGACATCTACTAGGTGATCAATACATATTTACTATATACATTAACTGAACAAATTAATAAATATAAAATATTGCAAGGCTTACGGGATCCCAGGTGATAGGAATGAATGACCAAGACAATCCATTTAGAGAGAGATTCAGCTTACATTAGAAATTGGTGAGAATTCACATACCTAAATTCATTTTATCCCAGCATCAAATCAAATTTGGATGGAGGGACATAACATAACATGACAAATATTCTATGATTAAATTAACATGAAGTAGCTAAAATAGGCAAATTTATAGGAGCAGAAAATGAAATAACATTTAAATGGGTGGTGGAGGGGGCAATGAGGAATTATTGTTCAATTATTGTTCAAGGATAAAGAGTTTCTGTTTGGAATGATGAGAAAGTTCTAAAAATGTGGCATAACTATGTAAATGAGCTTGCTGTCACTGAATTTTATAACTTTAAAGTGCATTGATTTAATTATAAAATATAGAGTACCTAGTGTGGTGGATGAGCCCTTTATGGGTCTGCCCAGTGCGTGTAGCCACTTAGGCCTGCGGGTCTGTAGACTGCAGGGTTATGGTGAAGAAATGATCCACAGGATCCACAGTTTCAGGAGTATCCAGCTTTATTTCAAGGTCCTAACAGCCATGTGCATTCCTCCACATGGCTTCTATGCTAAACTTTATAAGCAGTTTCCTCCAACTGCCCTCCATCCACCCTGGCTGCCTTTACCCAATCTCTCTACCTCTCCCAGCCCAGCCAGTCCTATTATCCTCTTCCAAACCACAGTTCCTTCCAGGTGTGGGTGGGTCTGACCATCCAGGTTAAGATTAGTATATGGCATTGGGGGATGGATAACAAAATCTTAAGAGATAAATGTTGTGTTGTGTATTTTATCACTGTATTTTACACTCAACAAAAAACTAAAAGGACTTCCAGCTAAATGTTAATCAAGTAGCTTTGGTAGTGAGATTATGAATGGTAATTTTTACATTTCTATGAAAGGCATTTTCTTACATTTTCATGCATAAATATATTATCATAATGTATTCTACTAAAATTGAGACATTTATTTTCATTAGTAAAATGTTATTCGTGGTATTTGGAGTGGATATATTGAGAAAAGTATCTGAACAAAATGTTTCTTTTCCAATCGACATGTATCATACACAAGCAATAAATTTTACTTTTGTTGAAAGAAAAGAAATTTGTGGCTAGATTCCCTTGATTCCAATGAGGTGAATATGTGTTTTTTACCTAAGCCTTACAGAAAGAAGACCCTCTCAAAGAGTTTTGGATGTTATTTTCTGTTACATGTAATACTAAATAATGTTGAGATCTCCCTTCCAACATCTTTCCCAACTTATTCATATCTTTGCTAAGAATGGGTCCCTTTCATTGCAGTCCTCAGTCTTGAGGCACTTGGGACACTATTGAATTCCTGCAGCTACTTAAGAGGGCAGTAATTGTCCTTGCTTGTTATTTTGAGTAGAAATTGTTTATGGCAACATGCAATGATGTATTCACCTCTTGATGGTGATGGTGAGAGGCCATTTCTAAGTTGAGACGGACAATAAGATAGCAAATATTCTAAACTGACTAATCCACTACCTTGAACAGAGACCTTGAAGTAATTATAACTTCTTTTTCTAAAATATAGCTTGACAACTTGTTTGTAGAATGAATAAGAATGATATCTAGTAGAGGGTCTAATTAATCACACAGCTTCCTTAGAAAGAAAACTGAACCCCTGGCTTTTCTCTTTGGCTTTTCTCTTGGCTTTCCTATCTTCTTTGGGGGAATTTTATTTTTAAGTGATTTTTAATTTTTTTAATGTTCTAAGGAGATAAATCATTCTTTAGATTTTTATTAAACTTTTTCTCTTTTTTGGCTTCTAGTGTCACTTTATCTTTTATAATTACTTTATTTAAACACCGTGTTTGCAAGGTTATTAATAATAGTTTTAATTTCCCCCCAAACAAAGTTAGGCATTATGGAGATTCAATCACACACTGTACAATGCCCTTCACAAGTGTAGATCTGCTTTGGGGGAATTTTATAAAGTTGAGATTCAGAAACATTTCCTCACCTCATCCCCCTTCTCTCTTCATGGTAACTGTGAGGCCAGATTTCAGGTATTCTAGGAGAGTAATAGGTTTTCCTCAACTTCAATTTAGCCATGAATTTGAACATGTTATGAAATACTGGGGGCCCGGGCGGTGGCGCTGGAGATAAGGTGCCTGCGCTAACCTAGGACGGACCTCGGTTCGATCCCGCGGTTCCCCATATGGTCCTCCGTGCCTGCCAGGAGCGACTTGAGTGAGTAGCCAGGAGTAACCCCTGAGCATCACCGGGTGTGGCCCAAAAACCAAAAAAAAAAAAAAAAAAAAAAAAAAAAAAAGAAATACTGACAATATTCATTAAATGGTGTTGTAAAGGCAAAGTAAAATTTAAGACTCATCTTTTGAAGACATTATTGTAACAATGCCCAGAGTCAATAGAGATGAGGGTTTTGGGGTTGGGAATCAGTCCCTTTCCCTCAAGCAGCGTCTAGAGCATTTCAAAGAGATACGGAGCCATGAAAATTTGTAAATCTGATTTAATCTGATGCCGATTGGCACCAGGGTCAGTGTCCAGGGAAAACCTCAGAGCAAAGATGAGGAAACACAGGACTTACAAGTTTTTATAGAGTAAAGGTACAGGGTTACCAGCACCCCCACCCCCCCTCCGCCACACAAAAAAGCCTGGTTCTTAACTTAGGCTTCCTAATCTAATTAGGGAACATTTGTTTCAACAAAGAAAGGACCACATGGTTCTTTTGCAGGGTAAGCATTACACCTAGGGTTGCATTTCTACCCTAAAGATTAGGGGGTGGCTAGTTTTTCCTTAATCATGAAGAAAAACATACCCTAAATGAGAATCGAGGGGAATGGCCTTATCAGGCCCCTGTTGTTTCTGACTTGTGACTGCTTTTAAAGGGAAAGAAAACTTTTAACCCAAAAAGAACTTTTTATAGGAAAATCTCCTTTCCTTTTCAAGAGCTGGAAGTACCGGTTCACTCTATGAAGCTCACCCCAAAAAGTAATGAGTGCAGTTAGAGAAATAATCACACTGACAACTATCATGACAATGTCAATGAGTTAGTTTGGTCTGTATTGAGGGGGAGGGAGTTGGGAGGACATTGGTGATGGGAATATTCCACTGGTAGTGCTCTTTTTATGACTGAAACCCAACTACAATCATGTTTCTAATCATGGTGCTTAAATAAAGACATTATCTTAAAAATCATCTTTTAAGATACAGGCCAAAAATAAAGCTGAAGGCAAATAACTTTAACCTGAAGTGCTATGTCAAGTGCTCCTAACAGCTGTGAATGCTGTTTATTTAGATTAGACTATACCTTAGGCTCTCCAGGAAGATTCTCGCTTATCTTCATAGTTTAGTTTAAGCACAATTTATCCCTGAAGGGCTCTCTTAATTCCACATGTCTAGGCTATATAAGACTAATTTGTGTGCCTACTTCTATTTCTCTTTTTCCTTTTTATCATACCCAGCAGTATTTATGGCTTACTCTTGACTCTTCACTCAGTGATCACTCTTCATGGTATTGGGGAACCATATGAGGTGTCAGGGATCGAACCTGAAGTGACCATATTGAAGGCAAGTGACCTACCCACTGTACTATGGCTCAAGTCAAAACCCACTTCTATACCTTGGGAAGTATTAAGTTAATTCATTTCTGAAGAGTTTTGGGAGAGGCCCCATTCTTTCTCCACTACAGTCACTTGTTCTCCCCCAGGAAGACCTGAGCTCTCATAGTGTCTACCCAACACATAATTTCAATGCTCAACCTCAACAAGATGAGGCTTGAACAAAATTAAGTTTCAAATAAATAATTAATCATTTCTGTGTAAGAATATCAGACAATATTTGGAGTTTATATTTAGAAAGAAAAACAGTTGTTGCCCATCTCAAATTAAAATGTAACTGAACATCCTAGATTGTATCTGGAAACTAACCATGATTGGACTCAATGGAAATTGGATGTCTTTACTTTTGACTACAGATTGGGTGTGCAGTATGGCAATACCAGTATTTGGTCATAGTAGATCTAGAAATTCTAGTAGTTGTTTTAGTAGTTGAGCTGGAACACAGAACTGAGAAATACAAAAGATGTGCCTCACATACCACAAGCACCAGTGAATTATAGATAAGAGACAGGAGGGCATCTGGTAAATATTCTTTTCTTAAGTTTCTCTTCCAATAGGCTGTTTTGATAAACTTGGGTTTTGTTGGGTCAACTGAAAGACCTTTCTTTTCATGACTCGACAAATGTCTTTCAATTTAACTGCACTATGCTCGCTAAGTCTCAGATCTACTCTGAATCCTTCTGTTTCATTTGTCCTCCTTTTACACTTGCTTCTCTGGGGGAAGCAAATTTTCCTGCTTAAATGTATTTTTATGTGCTTGCACTTGTTCCTACATATTTTTAGAGAACTTTTGCTTTCCTCTTCTAGTAAACTGTAAATTCCTTTTGGGAGGAACCAAAACTGACCTGTTGGTTAAAAAAAAAGTGACTTCTTGATTTATTGAATACATAACAAGTAATCATTACTTTTTACTCATTTTGGTTTTTGGAGGGAGAAGTTGAGTCACCACTGGCAATGCCACTCTCTGGTCTATAGTTAGGGGTTGCTCCTAATAGTGCTTCAGGAGTTCTTGCCATGCTGGGGATTGAAACTGGGCCTCATACATGCAAAGCCCTTTCACCAGTCTATTGAGACATTTCTCTGTCCCTTTGTGTTATTTTGAGTGAGTAAATATATAAAAAAGCAAAGTTGGTGTCATTGTTGCAAATTATGCGATACTTGGATACTTGGATACAGTGCTACTAAATTTATTTGTATTACTCCCTCGGGAGTTCATTTTTGGTTGTGGAATGGGAATGAATGCACGATTGTTTGTTCCCTGCCAGACATCACATTTGAAGGGTTGGGGGTAATGAAGACTGAACTCATACCCTCAAGCCTGCATTTCTCAGCCTATCAGTTTTGTTTGTTTTGATTTTTCAAATACACCTGAAAATCCTCAGGACTTATTCCTGGTTCTACTTTTAGAGTTCATTCCTGCTGGGGCTCAGGGAACCATATAGGGTAGCACAGATGTAAACCTGCTTGCCTACTTCCAAGGCAAGTTCCCTGGCTACTGTACTATCTCTATGACCCTAAGGCTAATCATTTTTTTAATGAGAGCTTTTTTAAAATTTTATTTTATTGAAACCATTGTGATCTACAGAGTCCTTAATGGTTGAATTTCAGATATACAGTGAGTCAGGGCCACCAGTGTCAACCTCCCTTCACCAATGAACTGGTATAGGAGTGCATCCTATACCAGTGTCTTTTGACCCCTGGTTTGCTCATTTAAGTTTAACAGGTTCATTTAAGTCATTAATTTTGGCTTTGATATTTTGTTCTGTCCTTTTTTCCCCACCAATGCATCTGAGAACACTTGGCCTCTAACTTTCCTTCATTCATTTCTTGTTAGTTTTATAGAAAGATACAGAAATATATGGTAAAATAAAGTAATCCATGTCCCAAGGTTCTATAAAAATGCGTGAGCCCCTATTTAAAAAAAAGAAATTAAAAAGAAAAGAAAAGAAGGAAGTGTGTGTAACAGTTTTAACTTTATATTTTTTTGTATAGGTACAGGAGAAGATGAGGTAAATAGAAAGGAAAAACCTTTGACCTAAAAACAGGGTGACCCTACCCATGAAACTCATGAAACATCATGCCATAAGGCCAACTACAGGATCCTGGTATACTAAGTTGTCTTACCCCAAAGTCTTTCTTTGTGGTACCAATAAAAGTTATTCTCAATCACAGTTTTTGCAGTCAGGTTTCTGTAGCTAGAGATCCTATTTTCCTTTTTTTTTTTTTTAACAGATTCTCTCTCAAATTCAGGGTAATAATGCCAATCATTTATATTTTTTAGAATTTTATCTAGATCTATATGTACTCTGCAATTATTGATAAGATAATTAATTTTGTAATCTATAATTGTACTCTTGGTGAATTGAAAATGGTGTGAGCCTAAAAATATTACATAAGTGGATCATAAAAAGTCAGAAGAGGGGCTGGGGAAACATTACAGCAGACAAGGCACTTACCTTGCACTTGGTTGATCCCATGTTTGATTCCTGGCACTTCAGAGGATGCCACAGGCCCTGACATAAGTGATTCCTAAGCACAGAACCAGGAATGATCCCTCAGCACAGCCAGTGTGTCCTAAAATCAAAACCCAAAGCAAAATAAAAAATGAAGATGGAAGAAGCATCCTTATATTTCTAGGAGCTTTTGCCTCATTTAAATAATAATCAGACTCTACACAGTCCAATTTGTGTTTCTACTTTGCTCTCATTCCTGCCAAATGTCTGCAGCTAGTAAGGCTGGTCTGAAGGTATCCAGTCTTATTCTATCTCTTCCTTTTCTTTTTCTTTAACTCCTATACAGTGTTCATTGGAGGACCAACCAAGCAGTAGAAGAGGTTAAGAAATACTATAGACCTGCTCCAATTCTTAAGACAATTTCCTTCATGCCAATATCAGGAAAGGGGTAAGGAAAGAGGGGTGGCAGAAAAATCATTTGAGCATAATGCAAAAAAAGAGGAGTTTATTTAAACATTCTAGTTACTAAGGAACCAAATCTGCGTTTTGTTAAAAAAGGAACAAGATTCTGGGGTTTCTCAGCTTGTGAGACCACATCTTTCTGGCTTTTTCTTCTTGGTCCTCTCTTGAAGCTCAGTTTGAAATTTCTACCTTAGGAAATTAAGGCATCAGGGAACAAGAAAACTATTGCAGGACTAGACCCACAGAGACTTGGATTCTGTTCCTCATTCTGAAACTCACCCAATGGTGACCTTAGGCAAGTGACTTCTCTTCTCTGAGTTTATATTTCTCTATATAAAATTAAGAAGTTTCTCCAAGCTCTTTTCTGCATCTGCATGATGCATGGTACATAGACCACAATCCAATTACAACTAAAAGGCATGTCTATGATAAAATGCTAAAATGTTTGAAGATACTCTCTTTTAACAGTCATGATAGAAACATTTGGTATTTGTCTTTTTTCTTTCTTCCTTTCATTTTGTCTTCCTTCCTTCCTTCCTTCCTTTCTTCTTCCTTCTTTCTTTCTTTCTTTCTTTCTTTCTTTCTTTCTTTCTTTCTTTCTTTCTTTCTTTCTTTCTTTCTTTCTTTCTTTCTTTCTTTCTTTCTTTCTTTCTCTTTCTTTCTCTCTTTTCTTTCTTTCTCTCTTTTCATTCTCTCTTTCCCATATGGGATGCAGGGGCTCCAACCTGGATCAGTCCAAGGTTGATTGTGAGCAAGGTAAATGTCCTACCAGCTGTATTATTGCTCCAGCCCAACATTTGGTTTTATTGATAAACCACTTTGTCACCTGCTTTCTTCATAGTACCTAATGCATGATTCCCGAGGTCCTTTTTTTTTATCTGTGATTCTAAGCTGTGAAAGTTTGTTTTGGTTCATCAAGTTGTCTGCTTCATCAACTTCATGGGAGGGCTCAATGTTTATGTTCCTTGTTTTGAACTAAGACTTCACATCTGTGTCAATACAGGACGGGCTTATTTTTTAGATGATGGAAGTCCTAAAGCCATTTTCCTCAGGCAATGGAGGGGATTTTTCTAACTTAAAAGTGATGACTGCGACAGCCATTCTCAATATTTCCAGTTTGATGTTGACCAATGGTCATGAGACCTTGTGGCCTGGATCACCATGCATCACTCTCAAAGGGTCAATCTCCAAGGCACAGTATTATCTACATCTGACTCAGACAGAAGAAAGCTCATTTGATTTGTTACAGGGCTTTTGCTCATCCTCTGTTCTGATTTTGAGATCCCTTTTGTGAGTTTGAATCTTTGTGTTGGAAAAATGTGCCTGTATGTCTAAGGGAACAGGAATCTTCAATGCATCAGCTTAACAAATCACATTCTCTTTTGTTATAGCTGCTTCCTGCTGTTAATATTTTCAGACATATAGGTTAGTCATATTTGTGTTAGGACTTTGGCAAATATCTTATCTATTGCCATATCATCATCCCAATAACACCTTCACTCAAGTTCTGAAACCCTTTATAAGTAACAACTTTCTTTCTATGGAATCTGCCTTCTCTCTCCCTTTACCCTTAGAGAAAAAGATGGAGATGGGTTATTGTGAAAAATGAAAACAGAATAAGAAAAAATGTTGTGGAGAGAAGGGAAGATGAAAATGGATGAAGTCCTGATGAGTAAAGGTTTGGAATCTAACTTATTTTATTTTGAACAACATTGGCAGTGCTCAGGGCTTACTCTTAGATTTGTGCTCAGAGAATTATTATTAGATTTGTGCTCAGAGAATTACTTTTAGATTTGTGCTCTTATCAAAGTGTAGGGGACAATGTCCATTATTGGGATCAAACCTGGGTTGTCTGCATTCAAGAGAAGTAGCCCACTATAACTTTGGCCTTGAAGTCTAAATTTATTGACAATAGGTCATTAGTAAAATAAATTCTTCCTTCTGTCCCTTTTATTCCTGTTGTATGTTTGTATGTGTGTGAGAGAGAATCTCTCTCTGTGTGTGTATATGAGTGTGTAATATAGAGCTAGGGGTATGGTCTAAACACTTGGCAGGGGGAAAATTACATTTGACTCCCAGTTTCTTTACTCTCTTACAAATTGCCTCTCCTCTCTAAGCTTTTATTTTCTCAATCACGAAAGTGGTGTTTTTTTTATAGATTATAAACACAGTGATTAGGGAAACCTTTATTTTAAAGATAAGCTTACATAGAAACTAACGCATACAAGTATATAAAAGAAGAGCCACTTTGGTAGACTAGGAGACAAGGTCCCCAATACCAGTGCCTTTGTCACCTCTTCAACTTTTGGAGGAAGCAGATCTGTGGGGAGCTCATTTGAAAACTTCCAGTCCTTGTATATGTTCTCCAGCTTCTTCCAGCTGAGACATTGTAATTTTGATTAGAAGAAATGTTTCTCTAGTCATAAACTTTGTGAGACTTAACTAAAGTTGGATTTCCCTGAATACAGGAAGTCAGAGTTGCCAAACTGAAGCAAAGGCTTTCAGGTCACATTGTGTTCTTCCTTCTAGAACCTTTTGCCTCCTTTTCAAATAAGCTGTTGACAGGCAATAGTCAGCTGTTGTATGGTCCATGGAAAGATTGTTGGACTGGAAAGCAGTGGTTTTATTAACCAAGCTGTGAGTCATTAGCAAATTATTTCATCATTCAGAGCTCCAGTTGTTTGTGCAATGAGGGGAGTAGAATAAGTCTTTACTGGGAGATCACTTATAGCTTTAAAAACATCCTGAGAATCAGTGAATTATGAATATGTACACGGAAGTATAAGTGCAAATATTGTGTGTTGGGTACCACTTACTTTGTCATGGAGATTATAGCATGATGGGAATATAAATATTGGGAAAGTATGCATTATATGGAAATGGAGGCCTAAGATACAAAGAAAATAGAAAAGAAGTCTAACTTGGATTAAGAATGAGGGTAGTCCTTTGTGATATGCAGAGGTAAGAGAACTGAGATGCAAAGAGATTCAGGCAGAGATTGAGAACATGGGGAACACAATGGGGAAGGAGTTTGGAATAACAGCAGATTCTGAAATGTGCATAATTTGAGCAGGTACTAGATTTAAATATTACCCAAAGAATCTTGTGTAGGAATAAACAGTCCTCAAAACTCAACAACAGTAACAAAAACACTGATTATTAGATTTGAAGAGTATTAGAAGAGTTGAACAGGCAAATCTCCAAAGGTCAGAGAAATATGAATAGAGGTGAACAGAGGAAATGATCTGTACAAGGAGGGTTGGATTAGATCCTGAGCACTGTATGCTCTACCCAGTAGCACTGCCAGGAGTGATGTAAGTATCCACAGCATTGCTGACAATGGCTCACAAATCAAAGGAAATAAAAAACATACAGATGGAAAACAGGTCCATGAAGAAACACTTATTATAAATTTCTATCAGTGAAAAGCAGATCAAAACTACAAGGACGTATGATGTCATAGTTGGAAGAATGACCTATATAACAGAGACCAAAACCAAACAGTGCTGAAAAAGTTTTAATGATTAAGAACCCCCCATGAATTGTTGGGGTGAATATAAACTGGTCTAACCTCTTTGGAAATCAGTATGAAGGTTTTATAAAATGCTAAATATTGACTTATATAACCCAGTAATTTCACTCCTAAGAACCTACCAAAAGTTTTAAAAGAACACATGTTCATTGCTACTCTATTTACAGTAGCCAAGATGTGGAAACAATTCAAGAGCCCAACAACAGATGAATGGATAAAGAAGTTATAGTGTATGTACTCAATGGAATGCTACCTAGCAATAATAAAATGAAAATTTGCCTCTTTGTAAGGGCATGGATGCAGTTGAAGGGCATCATTGCTAAAATAAAGAAGTTTGAAAGAGAAAGACATATATCAGGTTATCTTACTCACATGTTGAATTTCAATAAATGATAAAAAGTTACAGATGAACAAACCTTTAGTTTGGGACCTCACCATTGAGATAGAGCAGAAAGGTATGGGAGATACTAAGAATAGAGGAAGCGGTGAAGAGTTATAACACTTTAGAGGTGGTGTGGTGTGATGGTTTCACTTTTGCTGGTTGGGGGATTTGGGTCATAGTTAGCTTGCTTAGGGATGGTTCCTATCTCTGCACTCAGGAACATTCCTTGCAGGCTCAGAGAACCATATGGGATGCAAGGCAATCAAATTTGGGTTGTAGCATGCAAGACAAACACTTTACCTTATGTACTATCACTATGGCCCCAATAAATCATTTTAAGAGGTATGAAAGAGTACTTCTGAAGCATGTAAAATAATGTCAACAAATGTTACCTACAATTAAAAATTGAAAAAGGATCTTGCTTGATTAATTTACTTCCTGATATAATCATCTAGTATTTAAAGCAAAGTTTTGAACACTTTTACTGTGCTTCAAAATCTTTGAAAGTTACATACATCACAAACATACACAAGATAATAGAAATTATTTAAGGACAAAAAAGTTATGGATATAAGTAAAACCTGTAAAAAAAAAGCATGAACCAGTATAAAGAATAAAAATGCATGCCAGAGTGACTTAAATATTTCCTACAGATGATTATAGATTTTACTCAAAAACTTTCAACATTTAATGTAGAAAGCATTAATGTTTTTATGTTCAATGATATGTTATGGTGCTAATAATAACTACAGAAAAATTCATGTCTTAATTGTTCTGTTTTGTATGAAACTACTTACTCCTGTTATGTAACATGTTGAGCTCATGATTTTATATTTAAAGGAAATAGACAATAAAATCAGCATCATAGACTTTTGATTGATGCACCTATGAATGTTAATATGTATAAAAGAATAATTTACAAATCATTATGTAATGTTACACACTTATAAGAGTACAGGAAGAAATTAAAATTAAATGTGTGACTCAGAAACCTCTACTTGCCTGTCGTGTTTTATCTTTTAAAAAATAAATATGGAACTTGTGTATATATTATAAAATATAAAACAATGTTTTAAAGTTCCTGAGAACAATGGCTGGCATATAACACATATACAATAAGCGCTAAACTCCTTCCTTTGGCATAACATATCTAAATTGTCCATCAACTGAATTTGGGATTATTTCACACATGAAACAAATATTTACAAAGCACATTCCTTTTTTCATGCATGTCTTATGACTTGAAAGAACAACATTCATTAGCCTAGATAAGAATGTTAACAACATAAAGAGAAGACAGTTAACTAAATAAAACAAATGTAAAAAACCTTCATAGGTACTGATAGATGAAATAAAGGGGAATTCTATGAGAATATATTAAAGTAACTTAGTTTTTTTCCTTCCATATTGCATTAAATTAAACCTATGTGGATGGGTCAAGACTCAAAAGAAGCTGTGCAGAGGAAGGTAAATGAAAGTTATAACTCCTCCATAACAAATGTCAATAAACCAATAATCTAAGTGGTCAAAAATCAGCTTAAATAATAGCATAAAATGAAAGCTTGAGGCTGAAAAATTACAGTGAAAATTGAAGTAACTTAGATTGCTCTCTTGAATGATCATAATTCATGTACACAGCCATTAAAAAAGCAAGACTTTTGAAATGTTTGTTATTTGTTCAAGAACTATTTTCTAAAATAGTTTCAAAGACAATACTTCTTTTTCACTGTGCCTTCACAACTTTGGCACCTATTTATGACCTTAAGGGAGTCAATCAATATCACAGATGTGGCCCTTTTATTCTTTTCAGATTGGGTTTACAAGTAGCCCAATAATTGTATGACTCAAACTATTGCTGAACCCAACTCAGGAATCTCATATACATAATACAAAGTTGCGCTACCAGGTCAAAACTGACCATGTAGAGAGTTATTAAGGAATTTAAGGGAAGGAGAATGGAGAATTTGTTTCAAGTGATAGATCGGTATGAGCAATGCTATAATACAAAGATGTTTCTATTCGAGTTATCAACCTAGTTTATGCCAAAATTGGCTCCAAAACCCGGTATTTTGGACACAATTGACATATGCAATAGCATCAAAAAGCATACTTGCTTTCTATTAAAATGACCAAAGTTTGAAATTCTACTAATTCATGACAAAAATCAATAAAAAAGGAAAGAAACAAACATTTTTAAAAGCTAATTGTGCAGTAGACATTTAAGTTAGCAATATCATTTTGAAATATCTTCTTTGCTATTTAGATTCGAGAGTCCTGTATTATTTTGCCTATTTTCATATCACAAAATTTAAAGATTTGAAGAACGCAACGGACTTAAAGGCACAGAGAGATGACATGCTTCTTCTTCTCTTTGATTTTTTTCAATGCATCTTTGATCTCCTTATTTCTCAGACTATATATGATGGGATTTAGCATAGGAATCACAGCTCCATAGAATACGGAAATCACCTTATCTTGGTCCTGTGAGTATCCAGCACTTGAATGGAGATAGGAGAAGAGACCGGAGGCATAGAAGAGAATGACTGTAGTCAGATGAGAGGCACAGGTGTTGAAAGCCTTTGCTTGCCCTTCAGTGGAGTGAATTTTCATGACAGCTGCAATGATGTAGCCATAGGAAATCAGAACAACAACAGCCGATGTTCCACCAACTGCACACACAACGAGAAAGTTCACCACCTGACTGAAGAAGGTACTAGAACAAGATAAGACGAGTAGAGGTGGGAGATCACAGAAAAAGTGGTTAATGATTCGGGATCCACAGAAATGGAGTCGGAATACATTGCTGGTTTGGACCAGTCCAGTGAGGAATCCTCCAGCATATGCTGTAATGACCATCCCCAGACAAATGGTGGGGGACATTATGGCTGTATAGAGCAGAGGGTTAGAGATGGCAGCATACCGGTCATAAGCCATGGCTGCTAGAAGACAGCATTCAGTGGCTCCCATCTCAATGAAGAAGAAAAACTGAGCAGCGCATCCCACAAAGGAAATGGTCTTTTGCTTTTTGAAGAAGTCACAGAGCATCTTAGGGGCGATGCAGGTGGTGTAGAAAATGTCAACAAAAGACAAGTTACCAAGGAAGAAGTACATTGGGGAGTGAAGGTGGGACTCCATTCTGATCAAGATGATGAGAACCAGATTCCAAGTCAGAGTCATAAGGTAGATTCCCAGAAAGAACACGAAGAGGACAATCTGCAGTTCAAGATGCTCTGAAAATCCCAAAAGAATGAAATTGGTCATAATGCTGATGTTCTTTCCCACCATCCTGTCTTTTCTTTATTGCTTTCAGAGTTTCTGAAGGAGATTCCTGGGACAATAAAAATCCAGGTGAAGCAACTTTTTGTATGGAGCCTAACAAGAATCTCAGAGTTAGAACAGGAAAACATATGCTCTAAATTTCTCTCTCTCTCTTTTTTTTGGGGGTGTGTGTGTCACATACAGCATTGCTCAGGGGTTATATCTGGCTCTGTGCTCAGAAATCACTCCTGGCAGGCACAGGGGACCATATGGGAAGCCTGGATTCAAACCATTGACCATCCTGGGCCGGCTGCTTGCAAGGCAAATGCCCTATTGCTGTGCTATCTCTCTGGTCCAGCTCTACATCTCTCTGATTAAGTATTTCCCTCCCCAGTATTTATTGTTTATTATTTATTTATTCATAGCAACCACTGAAAAGCAACAGACCTCAAACTAGTACGGCCTATTTGCAAAATCTGCAATATCAACTTCAAAATCACGTCTTTACCTGAAAAACATTATTTCTGGTACTTAGACAAAATCCACTCCCACTACTGTTTATTTTCTTTCTTTTTATAGGGGCTCTTGAAAGCCTGAAGAGAGAGAGTGTGTGTGTGTGAGAGAGAGAGAGAGAAGAAAGAGAGGAGAGGAAAGAAGAGTGGAGACAGAAAGAGTAAGAGTAGAAGAGAGAGGAGAGATGAGAAAAAGAGGGGGAGAGAGAGAAGAGAGGAAAAAGTGGAGACATAGAGGAAGAGTCGAAGAGTCCCACTACTGTTTCATAGATGTTCCCATCATAGAAGCTTGATTATTAAACTACTTACACTTAAACTAAGTATTCTTCTCTCCCCCTCTCTCCCCACCTCTGTGTATCTCTTTCTTCCCCCTTTTAAAAGCCCATACCCAGCAGTGTCAAATGCTATTCCAGGCTCTTGACTTGGAGGTCACGCCCAGTAGTCTTTAGCAGATCATGTGGTCCTACAGATTGAATCTGGTAGTCCTGTATGCAAGGCATGTACTACTTATTCCAACATATACATATCTGCATATATAGTATATATAATATATATATATATAAATCCTAAAGGAACATTTTTTTGTTTCTTGTGAGATGATTCTGACCAGGTTTTATGAGGTTAAGGTAACTTTTCTTTTTTAAGCAGTGGACTAAAGCACATATATGTGTGAAAAATTGGCATCCCCTTTAAACACTGAATAATGGGTTTAGAAATATTTGAACTGTGAAATGTTATTGCTCATTTTACACATATATTAACAACTGATCAATACAGTGTGCTGTGTGCCTAATAGAGCTAAATATGATGATGTCAAAAGTAATATGACATTATTTTTAGGTTGAAAGTACTCAATACAGTACAATGTATGGTGCACACAGAAAGTAGATAAATGATGCCATAACATCATTTGGTTCTCCAAGCCAGGAGTAATTTCTGAGCGCAGAGCCAGAAGTAACCCCTGAATAGCAAACCCAGATCTGCTTCATTCTTGATGCAGGTTCTTTTCTCCATGGATCTGCAGCATAAACCCAGGCACATGTACCAGAATTTGGCCTTCCTTATGCTACTTTATAGCAACATGCTGACCTATTTCAAAATACTTGTCACAGTTTGTGCTTCCTTTCCTTTCCTAAAATGTTCTTTCTGTATCATTAGCTTTAAAGTCTGAGAGGTCATTATAACCTGAGTGCCTTATGCATAGTGGACATGTGGACATTAAATAGTACTTGCTGCCTGAATTCAATTTACAGTAAAAGGTATATATTCCAAAAGACAAATATAAGACATTTTCATGGTATAGCAATTCAAGGAGTTATGAAGTGAATGAATGATGATTTTTTATTCCAGAGTGCTGTGAAATAATATGGTCATTTGTTCAGATGACAAATGTTAGAAAATATTTTTAGATGTAAATGTATTACATATAATTCCTCATTGAAAACAAATAGTAATATTGGATTTGAATCCTAAAAAAATCTTTGTAAAGCATTTTGTTCTTCTCAAACTAGTAAGGTGTACTTACACTTTAAGAGTTAAGGCTACCTACTAAAATAAGATGTCTGAAATTTCAATATGTTTATTCCATAAAGAATGATATGGTTGAGGAACAGAGAGTATTTTCAGTTCAAATGACTTTAGTACACAACAGAAAAAATCTAAATGAACAGTATGAAGGAGGAGAAAGGTTTCCTGTTTTAATCAACTATATTTTCCTCACCTGTTATAATAATGTCTGTTATAGAATATTAGTGTTGCCTAATACATATTTTCTGACTGGATAAAGGGCTGTAAAATATTTTTATATATCAATTTTACAATTGTCTATTCTATCTTTTTTAATTCCTGCCTGGGTGACCAGAAAACTATCTAGATATATACCTAAAACAAACCCATACAAACAAGATAAAAGTAGTAGGAGTGTATCAGCCCAGTATGTCTCCATTATATATCATAAAAATAAAGACATAAAAGGATGAATGTCCCTACAGCTAATTTATACAAGAGAGGTTATGTTAGGACCACATTGTCTAGAAATAGTTCTTTCTGTTTTACTTTATTCAAAGACCTATAGTATCATTGGTAACTACAGGAGATACAAGGAGACTGCACTATTTTTTATTATGCACTCTTACACCTACAAACACTCAAGACTCTAGAAAAACATAAAAACAAAAAGTTTAAAATAGTTTTAAATGTCCAGCAAGTTGTGTATCTCCTACCTGTTGCTGGAAACATGTATTTGCATTTGTGAATCTCAATAGTATTCTTTCTACTGTATACAATAAAAATAGCTGAAGTCAGTATTTTCTTTCTTCCTTTTATTAATTTCTATTGGTAACTAGATCATTTAAATAATCCTGTGGAATTCCAAAATATAAAACATTAAGTTCAACTCTTTGGGTTAAAATCAGAGAACCAGTGAGAGAACATCAGAACATTTTGTCTCCTCTACTTTACCCTTATTAAGAGGTTTCTTAAAAACTATCTATTTTTTAAGTTCCACAATAACTATTTCTAAAGAATAGCAAAGAACTAACTCACCTAAACTCCTTAAACTCTGGGTTTTAGTCAACGACTAAGACCAGATACCTGGAACATGAATAAAATTCATTCCTTCTAGAAACAAGAGGTTGGCTTGGCCAATGAGATACATAAAATTTGAATAGAGCTGTGTTAAATTGCTCAAATAGGATAAACATTATTGAGTTTAAGAAAGTCCAGTTCTTTCCTAGGTACCTTTGGGTTGTGGAACATGACAAATCCCAATGAGAACCTATTAGCTACTTGGCTCACTCTCTGGGCTCAGGGGTAAAGAGAATGCCAGCTTTGGTTGAGTAGAATTGATTTCTATTGGACTTGATTCTATTGTACTCATAGGGCCTGGTCTGGTTCCAATAAGATATCCCAAAGGGTGATGAAATCCAAGAGTGGCTTTTGATTTCAAGTTACACAACTATTTCAACAGCAGGTGGCTTTGAAAAGCACTAGATAAATATTTTAAAGAACTGTTTCAATGTTAGAATAAGTTATTGGTTGTTGTCAAAGGGTTGAAAATAGTATGTGTGTATATGAGAAAGAGGGAGAGAAAGAGATAAGGAGAGAAGGAGACAGAAGTAGACACTTTACAAAAAAACAATAAGACAATTCAAAGAGAATGAATATATCTTGACAAGGAGTAAATTCATCATCACTTATAAATTTGAAGAAGATAGTGTGGATCTGAAATTTAAAATTAGATGAATTAGTTGACAATATTGGGTTCTTTAAATTATTAAAATTCTGTGAAATAGAGGAAAAACAGAAGTACTTCCCCTCCTTTTTTTTTGCTTGTATGTGCTGGGCCTTTCGTATATTTTATTTCCTCATATGCTCACAATAATTCTCAAAGGGAAGCATTCTTAAATAAACTCTCAGATGAGAAAATGGAATTTTTGGAGACGTATTTGCCAAAGGTCACACAGAGTACCTGCGGCAAATACAAATTCATACTAAGGCCTACTAGAATCCAAAATCCCTGCTCAATCCTCTACACTGCAATAAATACCCTTAGACTCCTCATAAAGAAATGAATAATGGATGACAAGGGGGGGGGGAAGGAATGACTTGATAAAACTCATTTTTTCCCCAAAAGCTCTATGTGCAGGAAGTTGAAAAGAAAAATAATCATTTGGTGTTTGACTAAGGTCAGATTTCCCTTGTGTATGTGGTTTGTTTCTGACTTATCAAATATCTAACTTGAAAAGACTCGAAGTCTATTTGTGGGTCTTGGGGAGGGACGTACAAGTAAGAGAAGGAAGTGGGCATTGTGAAAACCCACAGGACACTGTAGCTTCTTTCAAGGATTTGTGAAAGATGGCAGACACACCCTGTTTATGTTGGCAGCTCTTCAACTTGCCTCCAGATGGGAAAGATCTACAGTAGTTCCCCCCACCCCCAAAAAAAAAAACAACAAAAAAAAACAAAAAACCACCTTCCTCTCTTAGACCAGGACCTACTGTGAAGCTTAAAAAAATTATAGTCCTTTCTCAAGTTTCTAGTACTTGGCTTTGTGTCTGCCTTTTTGGGTTCTCTTGAAGGCCCAAAGTTGCGGAAACAACCATTGCGGCAAATATTTTGCAGATAATTAATTGTTCTAGATGAAGAGCGTGAAAGCAAACACTGGCTTCTTCTATTGCAGAGTGAAGGGTATAAATCTAGGAAGTTGGGAAAGTGCAGTGCTTTATTTATATGTTAATGCTTACTTCTTTCTTCTATACCTTTCCTCCTCTTCTCCAAGGCAAACTTTCAGAAAGAACAGTATATTCTATGATATTGACAGAATAAAAAACATTCTCAGAAGACTTAAGACAGTCCTGGGATAGTTCTACTCCAGCTTCCTGTATCACAGAGTCAACATTCTTTGTTCATTTCCCTCAGAGGCTTTTTACCCTTCTCTTTAATACAGTACTTAACCTGAAGACCGTCCTGCCTAAATTCAGATCCCAAAGTACCTGCACTTCTGCAGCTGTTCCTTAATCATTTATCCAGTGATGCCTTAATTTATTTCTTCATTAGGAACATTCACTAGTATGAATATAATAATTTGGTGATATCTCAATATTTTTATACTGATCTTCATACTTCTAGCCAAGGGGTAAGCCCTGGTGAATATTGCATGGAAATCAAAATTTGAAAGACCCTTAAAAAATGACCTCTGGATTCATCAAGACAGAAATTGGGTGTAACATTAGGCAGCACAATTTAAAGAGAATGTTATGAACCCCTCTGGGAAAAGTGGAATGGGACCAAGGGTACTTGGGTCAAGCTAGGCGCTTCAGTAGGTGAGATGCCATTTAACAGTGAAATAAGATGATGGAATGAAAAACTAGATGATTTCTGAAAGCTTCACTCTCTAGAGAGAATTCTCAACTCTAGGGAAACCATTTTAGAGACTGAAGGAAAGGGTCTGGATTGGGAAATTCTACAGCACCGTTTCTTTTTTTTGTTTGTTTTTTTTGTTTTTGTTTTTGTTTTTGTTTTTGGGTCACACCCGGCAGTGCTCAGGGGTTACTCCTGGCTTCATGCTCAGAAATTGCTCCTGGCAGGCACGGGGGACCATATGGCGCACCGGGATTCGAACCGATGACCTTTTGCATGAAAGGCAAACGCCTTACCTCCATGCTGTCTCCCGGGCCCTACAGCACCATTTCTAAATTGTGGGTGTTTTCCATCTCACAACCGTATATAGGCAAAGACAAAATCCAAGTGAATACCTTCAGTCATGAACCCGGAATGAAGGTTGCATTAGGACAGAGGTGAATTTTCATAGGTAGACATGGAACCTAAGATCAGGTAGAAAGGGGCTACATATGGGGAGGGATAGGATAGATAGAGGACAGTTGTAGGATTTGATGCTTTTGCTTAAAAATGGGTCTTCTTTGCTTTGGTAATAATTGCTTTCACTCATTGAAAACAACATCTAAGTTTGTTTATTTTTCCGAGTCTAGAGTAATTGGAGAAG
>PVKC010016729.1:0-20609 GCA_004027635.1 Crocidura indochinensis
CCACTTCTATTGTATAAAGTATTTTATCAGGAATGTCATTGGTTTTCACAAATATTTCTATATGTATACAGGAATGAATATGTTCATGCAAATTGTTAGTGATTCGCATACTTTCTGATACTGGTACCTTTTATATTCTTCATCGACATGTAATTGATCTCAAAGTCTTTGTAAAGTATGTTATGAGTTTTTATATTTCTAAAACTGCTTAGAGACTAATACTGATATTTATAAATAAGGCTGATGTGCAATACATACATATTTCTATAAGAGGCATACCCAGTGGTTTCCTGATGCTACCAAGGGTGTATGGTGGACATACACTGCTGGAACTCAACTTGGTACACAGGTGCAAAACACTTGTATTGCCACTTCAGTTATATATCGTCCATGCTCTAGACTTTAATTTTGCATTTTTTTTTGGTTTTGGGGCCACATCCAGAAGTACTCAGGGCTTAGTTCTGGCTCTGTACTCAGAGATCATTCCTGGAGAATTGTGGGATCAAACCAAGGTCTGACATGTGCCTGGCAAGTGTCTTAACTCCTGTTCTACCTAGCTGTAGCTTTAGTTTTCAACAATTTTCAATATGAATATTTGTGTATTTGCCACATAATGTTTTCTTGATTTTGTAAGTACAAAATAATTTACATTATTATGTTATATTAACTTGGGAAGTGAATCTATCTAGTTTTCTGTGAACAGATTTCTCTTTTTTGTAAGTTTTATGAAGAATTGGGGTCGACCACACTCACAGTACTCAGGAAACCATATGGGTGGAAGGATTGAATCAGGGTAGGTGGGATTCTAGCCACTGTAGTAACTATAACCATCTTCTTGAGAGTTTGCGTTTTTTTTTCTGTTGAAAACATTTTTACATGATACTCTTTATAGCAATTGTTTGAATTTTCCCTGTACCTATAATGGATCTGCTAAGTGCCCACAATAAATATAATGCAATGAGATTTTTAAAAATTAAATATTAAATCACTTCTGCATGTAAATTGCTCAGGTATTTAAATACATTATTATCTAATAATAAAATAAGAAAATTATTCTATTAATGAATTAGGAAATTAATTAATAAGGAAAATTATTCAATTCATGAAAGTTTACAAAATTTTTTTAGGAGTGATTAAAATGTTAGCTTCTAATCAACTTGAAATCATTAAAAATAGTATTTTTTCTTTCTTGGATAGGTAATTATGCATACTATCCTTGAAAACATTTCACCCAGATTATCTCTTCACTTAATTATTGTTTCTATTTGATCTGTGGAGACGCCCAATGAGGCTCAGTGGCCTCCAAGGTCGCACTCAGAAATATTTGAGACAACTTTTAGTTTCCAGGATCAAATAGGTGTAAACTGAATGCAAGGCAAATACCTAAACTTCATTCCATCTCTCTAGCTCTGATCAATTCATTTTTTAAATTTTAATTGCTCTATTTAAGCACCATGGTTAAAAATTATTCATTCTTAGGTTTAAGTCATACAATGTATACCATTCTTCACCAGTTCAACCTTCCTGTTACCACTACTGATGTGTCCTGTTTCCCTAGCATCCCCACCTCCTTACTGCAGTTAATGGAGGAGTGTCTTGCCTAGTTTCTCTACCTTTAGCACCAAGTTCTTGTCCAGAGTGATCAGTTCCACTAACATTGGTCTAGTAAACTCTTCTCTACTTGAGTTACACTCACCACTCTTTGGGCAGCTTTGTACCCTGGACTGGATCTCCTAACCTTTGTCTCTATTTTTTCTATATTACTACCATACTAGCTTTAGCTGTTCTTATATCCACATATAAGTGAGGTTATTCTGTTTATCCCCTTTCCTATGGCTCATTTCACACAGTATACTAGTCTCCATTGTCCATCAATGTATAATCTATTTCATGACTTCATTTTTCCTAATGTCTATATAGTATTCCATTGTGTAGATGTACCTCAATTTCTTTAGTCACTCATCTGTTGTCAGGCAGGGTTGTTTTCAGATTCTAGCTGTTGTAAATTGTGCTGCAGTGAATATAGGTGTACAAAGGGCAATTTTGTATTGTGTTTTCTGTTTCTGGGGTGTATCCCCCAGGTGGTACTGCTGGGTCATAGGGAGTTAAATTATAGCTTTTAGAAAAATGTCCGTATTGTTTTCCAAAAAGCCGGACCAGTTTATATTTCTACAGCAGCTAATGAATGAGAGTCCTTTTCTTTCTGTTTCCATGCCAGCATTGGTTGTTCTTGTTTTTTTGGGGGCCAGCTTCTGTGATATGAGATAAATTTCTTTGTTTTTTTTATTTGCATATCCTTGATGATTAGTGATGAGAAATATATTTCCATATGCCTTTTGGCCATCTGTATTTCTTCTTTGAGTAAATGTGTATGTATTACTTCTCCCCATTTTTGATGGCATTAGATTTTTTTACTATAAAGTTCAATCAGAGCCTTATATATCTTAGATATTAATCATTTATCAGATGGGTAATGGGTAAATAGTTTGTCCCATTCTGTTGACAGTCTTTGTACACTTATCACTATTTCTTTGAGGTACAGAATCTTCTGAGTTTAAGTTTAGTCCCATGTGTTTATCTTTGCTTCCACTTACTTGGCCAGTAGTGTTTCATCCTTAAACAGGGGTGGAAAACAGGAATTTTACCCTCACTCAAAATGGCAAAATGCAACATGTGTTTAATAGATTATTGTTAAAATTATATGCTTTTGTGTGAATGTTTGCCTATTTTGGCAGGTCACTGCGTGGTGTGGCTCTCTGACTCTCACAGTTTACAATTTTGGCTCTTTGTCTCGAACTTGTTCACCACCCCGTCCTTGAAGATGCCTGTAGCTTTAATGTCATGATGTTCTGTCTATGTTTTCCTCTATGATTTCAGGTCTGAAATAAATATATTTAATCCATTTTGATTTGACTTTATACATTGTGTTAAGAAAAGTTCTGAGTTTATTTTATTTTGCATTCTTTGACCAGTTGTTTTTTCTTTTTTGCATATACTTGACCACTATCACTGTTGAAGAGGCTTTCCTTTTTTTTTTTTTTTTTGCATAGGCACAGTAATATTGAGGAGATTAAAAAGGGGATTCCCTTTGCTTAAAGATACAGGGTTTCATTGCCCTTGAACTATACTGTCATGGGAACAACTACAGGCGCCATACATGCTCATTTTCACACCACAAGGTCTTTTATAGTGCCAGGAAACTTTCCACTGAGTTGTGGATGATAAAATCAGGCCTCTGTAACTAGAGATCTTGGAATTTTCATGGGTCATAGGACGAAGCCTAGGTTACAGTCTTTCTGTTCCATCACTGTTGTAATCAGTCTTCTATAATTAGTGATCTTGGTTTTTTCTCAGATTCTAGGAAGTGTCTTCTTTAGTTTTGCTTGTTGTTCTTTCATTCCATTCCATACTTATTTATGGAGGTGTTCTCTGAGCATCATCCATATTTCTCTAAATTCCTTTTCTTTGAAGCTTTCTTGGTGATTGGTACTTTTATGTCATCAGAGCTGCCTCTTCTTTATCTAAGCATAGTGAAGGTATGTGTTTTTTCTGTCCATTATCATGCTTGGAGTATAGTGCATCCTATGTGCCTTGCTGAGTTCATTCAGTCTGGCTCTGTCCATCTGGGTAGTGGCAGGCTCACATATCTGGCAGCACTCCCTGTCATGAAGGCTGAGGTTTTTTTTTTGATTCTCTCCTTCTGGGCTAAAACATTAACAAGGATATTTACTGTTACATATCTATGTCAATATATTAGAAATTAAAATAAGAAGTGAGAAGTAAATATAAGATGACAAGATGTAAAAACTTTATTTAACCTTAACGACAATAGATTTTTCTTTATGAATTCCTCACCTAATTTCTTTCTGATTTCTTGATGTCCCACTTTCCTCTTACAGATGGTGTAAAGAACAGCAAATCAGGCAGAGAATGACTGAGTGGCACATTGCTCCAGTTTGCACTGGTGGTTTCCATCCCATTTGTACCATTCCCATCTGTGTGCTGACTGAGTTTAACCCTAGCCAGAAGAACAGCTGAGCCAGAGAATATGGAGGTATTTGGCATAGTGATTTGGTGCTCACTTCCACTAATCAGAAACAGCAGCAGTGAAACTGTTTGGCCTAAGTTTTTCCAAGATTCTTGGACACACAGAAAACTTTCCCACTGTCTCAGTCATTCTTATTTGCTTTCCACACTCTACATCAAATAGTTAGTGAGGCATCCTACAATCACTGTTCAAACAACAGGTCCTTGAATTGGTCCTACAGGTTAAGAAATAGTTTGAAAACTTTACATGCAGCAGTCGTACAGCATCTGCTTTGAAACTTATATTATTTTAGCTTAATTTCTCACTCTACTTATAACCTAACTTCAAAGTCCATAGTTCTTGGTAGTAGATCATTTCCATATTCACTAGATATAATTATAAAATTAAAAAATATTTTGGCTATTTACATAGTACAGCAATGTTCTGAACTTTACAAAACTCATGAAGATAAAAAAGAAACATTGCCCTCTCATAAAGGAGGAAACTGAAATGAAAAGAGAGTGTGTATAACTTTTTCGAGAGCATACATTTAGTAAAGAATGAATTGTGAGTTCAAATATACAAGGTTAGACCTCAGTGGTCCTGCTCTAAACCACTACATATTTTACACGGTTTTATCTGTTGCTTTTTATTTAAAAAGTAAGTACATAGGGGCCAGAGCGATACAGAGGCGGTGCTCTGTCTCCCTCTAGCTGTCCTATTAATCACTGCATCCCAGCCAGCTGCTCTTGGAGGAACCCCCTCTCCCTGCTTTCAATGTAGATCACAATTAAAAAAATCACAGTCACTCACTACAAGTGACAAATGTAAAATGATTGTTGTCACTCCAAAGTCTAGCTTTATTGATCATATACTGTTAACCTTTGAAGGTTCTACTCTTTTTCTCTTATGCTTTTTAATTTCCATTTGGTGTGCCTTATACCACGATTATAGAACAAACCCTATATTATAACAGGAAAAATAGAGAGTTATCTTATACTCTCAGTCATCTTATATACCAGAAAATATGGTAACATCAATACAAATTAAGAATGTTTACCCAAACTTTCTTGCCTTCTAGCTTGATCTACTGCTTTAAATACTTATACATTTTTAATGAGATTCCTTCCTTAATTAGCCCTTTAAATCTATTCTCATTTGCTATTATTAAGTCTTAGGTACATGTTTTTTCTAAAAAATTTCAGTATAGAGAAAATTCAAGTCCAGGACAGCATTGTCCATCTGATTGTGGAACCCTGACAAATGCAAGAAACTAATTGAAACAGGCAGTAAATATCAATGCAGAATGTAGTCTAACTCAGAACTACATAGCAGTTTTATTTGTGGACCCTGTTTGCCTCCAAATTTTTATGTAACTCCACAGATATAGGTATAAAAATAAGTATACAAATAACCTACTGAGAATGAATAAAAAACAAGCTTAATTTTAAAACTAAATATTTATGAACCCATGACATATGGTCACTATATGAAGTCACAGTCCACAATTTAAAAAGATGAGATCTAGACAAAAGGCAAAGGCATCTCTTTGCATTCTTCTTGTCTGAAACTAAAAATATCAGTAACATTTCTCTGTTAGCTAGCATCCCCATTTTCATTTACATAGATGTTCACATTGCATCTATTTATAGACTCTAAACTAAAGACTATCATCTCCAGGCTCCAGTGCAGGTAGATGTGGCCCCAGAAATGTTAACAGAAAGGAAGCTTGTGACTTGAGAATATGCACTTGGAGGCCGGGAGGTGGCGCAGGAGGTAAGGTGCCTGCTGCCTTGCCTGCGCTAGCCTAGACAGACCACGGTTTGATTCCCCTGGTTCCCATATGGTCCCCCGTGCCTGCCAGGAGCGACTTCTGAGCGCATAGCCAGGAGTAACCCCTGAGCGTCACTGGGTGCGGCCCAAAAACCAAAAACTAAAAAAAAAAAAAAAAAAAGAGAGAGAGAAAAGAGAATATGCACTCTAGGAAAAAGAATTGCATTCTAATTTCTGATTTTCAAAGAATGCTACTGAAAATAATAGGATCAAGAATTCAGGCAATTTTTACCTATTTGTTGGAAGATTCTTGTTGTAGATGCCAGAACAATACAGTAGAAAGATTTGGTTTCTAGAAACTGTGAAACTTTCATACAACTCTGGACCATATTCTGTGATTTTACACAAGATTGAAATAAATGTCTATTTTTTAAGTTATTCTTTTCTCAATTTGTTATAGAAGTGAAATAAATCATCTATATAAACAATGAAGATTTTAAATTTCCACACAGGTGGAATCATTCAACTCTAAATTTCACTTTTAAGGGATCTAAGAGAAAATCTAAACATCTAAGATCAACATATAAAAGTGTTGATGAAAATACTACCATGATGAATTAGTCATGTGTGAAATTAAGAAAAACATGAAACATCTTTCTAATGTCAGTATTGAGAATTGACTTTCATAAGATTAAAACATATGAAATATGTCCTATGTTTAATTATTTGTAATAGTAGAAGCCAGATTCTGGAATCCTGGAGGGACTGGCAGCGCTGGGGCTAAAATACTGGGTCTCAAATATGCTAAATATTATGTGTTCTATAACTTGAGCTACATTCCTAACCCCAAAACATTCATAATAACATAGGTATTTGAGAATCCTCCTTACATGTGAAGTGAAACATTACTAAGGGTTGTTTTGTATATGCCAGTGATAGTGTGCATGAAAGACTATCTTGCTGTAAATAAGATGAAATTGTACAAGAAGCAAGAGATCAGACCTTGATTCTCTTACATCAAATTCTGTCATTATTTTTATCACTTCTGACCATAACATTAATTTGACAAATTTAATCATTTTAATGATATGAAGAACATGTATGCGCATTAAAGAAAGCTAAATATACCTAACTATAAAAACCCTCTCTTGGGTCAGAGCAACGGTACTTGCTTTGCATGCAGTCAAGCCAGGCTTTATTTCCAGCATCTGCTATGGTCCCCTAAATCCACCAGGAGAAATTTGTGTGTACAGAGTCAGGAATAATAACCCCTGCACACCACTAGATGTGTGCTCCAAGTAACCCCACTTTCACATACATATTTTAATATGTTGATTTTTTAAAATACCACATATACTGTTCAACCATATTTACCCACTCAAAAACTTAAAGATTAAGTCATCTGGAAATTTATTTAGAAAAATATTACACTAAACATGAACGGGATAAATGGTGAGTTTGGAATGGAAGATTGGTAACAAGCTAGTGCTAATTGGAACAAGTGCTTTAATTCCAGTATATATATATTTTTTTTTTCTTGGATAAAGGAGTAAAGTTAATTCCTTGGATTTATAGACAATGTCAGACTTACCTCTGACACACATAATGTTGAGAAATTCATATACAAGAAGTACTTCAAGGACAAAAAGAGAGAATACAAGGTTTAAGACCCTTGACTTTTATCCCTGTGATCAGGGTTTAAATCAATGGAACCACATATGGTCCTCCAAGTATTAGCAGAGCTTGCTCCTCAACACTATGTAAAGTAGCCCCTGAAAACCCCAAACAAAAACTATCGCAAAAAAGGTATTTTAAGAATATTTTAAAATTTCTCTGTGAATCAATGGATGTTACTAGAAATGAAATCCTTTGTCTATTTAAAATTTGTAGTCTGTCTGCAAGGGGCAGGAAAGAAAAAAATTTGTAGTCCATGCAGTTTGCTTTAATAATAATTTATCTGAAATTATTTTATATACACAAGTATGTATTAAGTTTAACATGCATATTTTTTATTTGATACTTGATTTTCATTAAAAGAAATAGTAAAGGCTGACAAGCTCCGGTGAAATAAAATTAAAATCAAAGAATGTTTAATTTTCATCTAGTGTTCAGAAATCAGTATCCTCAATTATAAGAAAAAATGGCATCTATGAATGTTTTTAAGAAATTTGACCAGTTTAATTAGTAAGTAATTATCTTGTCAGAGATTCTTTAACATTTTGCTAACATGTGATGAATAATGTCTCCTAGGTGGGTCAAGGGTGAGTCTTCTAAAACAAACAAACAAACAAACATCAGGCATCCTATCTGTGCCCAGCCAGCTCCAGAGATCTGTTCTTTAAAGAAATGTAAACTAAGCCATGAAAACTTATGGGTACACCAGCCATGCAACTTAAAGCTAGTTATCTCAGGATAAAAAAGGTGGGCCAGTGCATTATCCTGTCAAAGCTATGCCTGCTGCACCAGTCGCCTACAATATCCCCACAGTCAATGTTCCTGCTTGTCCAATTCTCTACAGCTCTCTACAGAGATAACAAACAGACCAAAACTCCAGGTATGTCAGTATTTAGGATGACATCAGGATTTTTCAGAGTAAATGAGGGTACACTCAACCCTAACACGCCTTCCAGAAGGCCTGGCAGCCAAATACACATAGCCCAAAAGCTTTAGTCTCAACAATGATACTTGGAATTTCTGGGCAACTCAATTTTTGAAATAATGTCACCCCAGTAGGAACACCAATTAGATATCAATGTGTATTTGAAGCCATCTAGTATCCAGAGACAAAAGTATGCTCTTGATATGGTTCAAAACTGAATAATCAGCTAGCAAGAACTTAGAAAACCTCTGACAATGACTTAATGACTTCATTGAGTAATACAATAATTTTCACAATTATTTTATTGCTGTACTTTCTTTTATTCTAAAATAATATTGCTTCCACTTACTTGAAAAAATGTATTATCATCAACTATATCAATTATATGATATATGGTCCTTAAATAAAGTAGTTTATGTTTAAAAATACTGAATTTCCCAAAAAGGAAAAATAGAGATTGATTTAACACATTAAGTATGCAATTTAAGAGAAATAGTTATTTTAAAATATAAAAGTCTAGTGAGTTGAGTAATATCTTTTACTATTTTTCATTTTGTTCTTTGAAAAAGTCATAAGTTGTTCTTTAAGTGGATTTGGTTAAACTAAATTAATTTGAAAATAATCTATGATTCTCTACTGCAATGTCTAAAATTTTGTTGGCAAACTATTTCACAAACAGCACTCTAAGTAGAAAGATGCCTCTAATGAAATGAGAATGCTTTCCTTCTAAGGGTCAATGCATCCATGATAATTCTTACTAAAAAATTGGGGTGGGGTCACACCTGGTAACACTCAGCATGTACTCCTGGCTATGCACTCAGAAATCGCTCCTGACTTGGGGGACCCTATGGGATGCTGGGGACCGAACCCAGATTCATTGTGGGTCAGCCGCATTCAAGACAAACATCCGACCACTGTGCTACAGCGTTGGCCCCTCTTACTAAAATTTTTTACAAATACAACTAAAAAAAAAAGTCAATCTAAAAAGTCATTTTTATGATTTGTAAAGTTTTAAACTTTTGAAACTTTAAGCAAATTCAAATAAATTTCTTGATTTATTCAGGTTTATGCACCAAAATAATTACACTATTTTATACTTAGAGTATCTCGTATTCTATAGAATTTCAGTCTGTTTAGGAGATTACAAATGCTTTCAACCATTTCAATTATACACTATATGACAATATACACAATATGACAATATTATTGTCATATTTTTCTCATGGAAAAGATCCAATGACTGTCTAAAGAGGTAAATGATATTTGTTTTACTTAATAAGCACATTTTCCACTTGACTCCTCACTCCTTTTACTATCAAAGAAGACAGGTCCTCAAGCTCCAGTGTACCATTCTTCTATTGAGTAAAGCTAACTCTGATTTTTCCCAGATAACCTTATTCTTTTTTTCCAGACCTTTAAAGAGATTGATGGAATCCCACCAAAATCTGTAACCAGAACAAAAAGTATTTTGAAAGATTTTCTTTCATAATCTGCTGCAACTATCAGCAATATTACGAAGATCTTTGGAAAGACAAACTAAGATATTTCTGAGAAAATATTTTTTAAAGAAACAAAAGTTGTGGGGCCAGAGTGATAGCACAGTGGTAGGGCATTTTCTTTGCAAGTGGCTGACCCAGGACAGACCTAGGTTTAATCTCTGGTGTCCATATGGTCCCCCAATCCAGGAGCAATTTCTTTTTATTTTATTTTATTTTTTGTTTTTTTTTTTGGGGGGGTCACACCCGGCAGCACTTAGGGGTTACTCCTGGCTCTATGCTCAGAAATCGCTCCTGATAGGCACAGGGGACCATATGGGATGCCGGGATTCAAACCACCGTCCTTCAGCGTGAAAGGCAAATGCCTTACCTCCATGCTATCTCTCCAGCCCCATATTTTATTTTATTGTAATTAAATACTTTGTTTATTTAAACACCATAATTACAAAATAGTTGTAGTTGGGTTTCAGTCATAACAAGAACACCCCCTCCAATCGTGCAGCCTTTCCATCACCAATGCACACCTCTTCACTCCCCTACCCCCACCTGTATTCAAGACAGACTTTCAACATCCTTCACTCACTGACATTGTTTTGATAGTTCTCAGCATAGTTATTTCTCTAACTGCACTCACCACTCTTTGTGGTGAGCTTCATATCTCGAACTAGTCCTTCTAGCCCTCAACTCTGGGAATTATTTCAATGTCTTTAATTTTTTCTCAAATCCATAGATGAGTGAGACTATTCTCTCTCTCTACCTCTGACTAATTTCACTCAGCATAATAGGTTCCATGTACATCCATGTATAGAAAATTTCATGATTTCATCTGTCCTGATGGCTGCATAATATTCCATTGTGTATTTGCACCACAGTTTCTTTAGTCATTCATCTGTTGAAGGACATTTTGGTTGTTTCCAGAGTCTGACTATTGTAAAATGTGCTGCAATAAATATAGGTGTGAGGAAGGGATTTTTGTGTTTCGAGGGTATATCCCCATAGGAGTGATATAGCTGGATCAAATGGGAGCTCAATTTCCAGTTTTTTGTTTTTTGTTTTTTTTGGTTTTTGGGCCACACCCGGTGACGCTCGGGGGTTACTCCTGGCTATTCGCTCAGAAGTCGCTCCTGGCAGCATGGGGGACTATATGGGGAACCAGGGGATCGAACCGCGGTCCATCCTAGGTTAGCGCAGGCACCTTACCTCCAGCGCTACCGCCCGGCCCCCAATTTCCAGTTTTTTTTGAAAAATCTTCATATTGTTTTTCATAAAGGCTGGACTAGATGACATTCCCATAAGCAGTGAATGAGAGTTCCTTTCTCTCCACATACCTGCTAGCACTGATTTTTCTTGTTCTTTATGATTTGTGCCAGTCTCTATAGTGTGAGATGGTACCTCATTGTTTTGATTTGCACCTTCCTGATGATTAGTGATGTGGAACATTTTTTTCATGTATCTTCTGGCCATTTGTATTTCTTCTTTAAGAAAATGTTCATTTCTTCTCCCCATTTTTGATGGGGTTAGATGTATTTTCTTGTTAAATTCTGTCAGTATTTCGTATATCTTAGATATAAGCCCTGTATCTGATGGGTATTGGGTGTACAGCTTCTCCCATTCTGTGGGTGACTTTTGTATCCTAGGCATTACTTCATTTGAGGTGCAAAAGCTTCTCAGCTTAATATAGTCCCATTTGTCTATCTCTGCTTCTACTTGTTTAGAGAGTGCTGTTTCTTTCTTGAAGATGCATGCCTTTAGTTTCAATATCCTGGAGTGTTTTACCTATGTGTTGCTCTATATACCTTATGGTTTCAGGTGTGATATCAAGGTCTTTAATCTATTTGCATTTGACCTTGGCACATGGAGTCCAGTGTTTTGCAAGTTGCAGGAGCAATTTCTGAGCACATTGCTGGGAGCAACCCCTGAACATCACTGGGTGTGGCCCAAAACAAGTTATATAACCCATAATTTGTTCATCGTATATGAATTACTGTTTCTAAGTAATTTTTATTTAGTCCTTTAGAAGTACCCATCAAAGTTTAATGCTGGTGATCCTCGAAATTATTATTTTAGTTTCATCATTATCTAGTTTAATTATAATGTCACTATTATAGCAAAATGAAGAAATAAAAAAGTTTAGAAAGGATAAACTACATAATTCTTGAGAAAGCAGAAAGCAAATATATCATTAGTAGCAGAAGTAATAGGTGGGCCATTTCTTTTCTTATGGTGATGATAACACTAGCATGAAGATAGCCAAGACTGATGAAAATCTTTTTGTCTCCAATAAAAATAAAAGTAGAGGAAAAAAGCAGCTCTGGGTTGTTTCTAACTTAATATCTCTGGGATAAAATGCCTAACACAGAGTCCTCATAAAGAATATTTGAAAACACATGTCTGAAACATAGAATAGCTACTTATTCCTTCTTTCTTATTTAATTTAATTATGAGGGCACATCTGGAAGAGTTATTCTGACTCTGTATTCAGTAATTATTCCTGACAAGCTTGGGAGACCATATAGGATGGTTGATTGAATCTGGGTCAGCTTCATGCAATCCCCCAAGCCCTCCTTCACATTTTCATATTGCAAAATAATAGTTTTGCTTGAGTTTGCCTTAGATAGCATTTGGATGATACTATTACTCAATTGAGGATGAATCCATGCCCAGGAATATCTATCAGACCTCTAGTTAGAAAAAGTTACCAATGTTACAAAGAATTTTATGTGTCTCCTTGTTAAGTTGGTGCTAAGATCTTTCTTTGTATGAAAGACACTTGTTAATTGCTTCAGTGAGTAGAAGTGCACATTTTATAAAGAGTAGATACAAGCAGAAAAGTATTGGAGGATGACAAATTTGCATTAAGGAATCATTTCATTAAGGAATAATCCAATCATTTTCATAGTCAATATCTCATTACATTATTTTTTAAAAATAATTTAAAAAATAATTCCATCAACCAAGCACATATATCTTCCTTCATTAAAAGTTTAGCATAGTAATTTATGAATCTGAACCATTTTCCTGTTTTATGAGCCAATGTAGACTGATATCTCTAGGAAAAAAAAGATTAAGAATTCCACACAGAAGTGACCACAGATACAAAAAAAAAACCCTCAAAAATACCTCACAGTGGGCCAGAACATTAACGCTGCAGTAGGGCATTTGACTTGCATGCGGCTGACCCAGCAAGGACCTGAGTTCAATCCCAGTATCCCATAGCATCTCCCAAGCCAGGAGCTATTTCTGAGCACAGAGCCAGAAATAACCCTTGACCATCACAGGGTGTGGTCCCCAAACTAAAACCCAACCAACCAAACAAACCAACAAACAAAAAAAACCATCACAATGTTTTATGAAAGTTTCTTTTGAAGCCAAAAGATGTTTTGTTTTTAGGCGTTGGTGAAGAAATTACTTACCAATGAGTGATATCTAATTATTCTTATAGTTGAGTTTTGAGGGTTTTGTTTGACTTTGGGGCAATATCTCACTGTTCTTAGGGTTCATTCTTGGCTCTGCATCTAGAAAAAAAATATGAAATACATCAGATTAAACTGGTATCAGTCACACACAAGGAATATATCTTACCTACTGTAATATCCCCTATCCAATTCCACCATTACATCTTTTATATTAAAGACAATGTGGGAAGAAATTTCCAAAAAAACTATAGCTATACAGTAGTTATTTTAAAAAATGGATATGAGGGACCCGGTAGATAGCATGGAGGTAAGGCGTTTGCCTTTCATGCAAAAGGTCATCGGTTCGAATCCCGGTACCCCATATAGTCCCCGTGCCTGCCAGGAGCAATTTCTGAGCATAGAGCCAGGAATAATCCCTGAGCACTGCCAGGTGTGACCCAAAAACCAAAAAAAAATGGATATGATATATATTAGGCAAGAAGTTAATATTCAAAATACATAAATAAGTTATTCAACTCAATATAAATCACAAGATTCTGATTAAAAAATGGGCAGAATATCCAAATAGTCATTTCACCAAAAAAGACACACATATGGCCAACAGACACATGAAAAGAAGTTCTAAGGTCAGAGAGACAGCTCAAAGGGTCACAAGGATATATTATATATAGGAGGCCCGGGTTCAATCCCTACCAACACATGGTTCACTGAGTATCACTGAAACTGAGATCCCATGTATTGCATGATATAGCCTTCAAAGCCAGCCCTTCCCTTCCCAAAACTACAATGAGATCATACCCTACAAAGGCTAGAATGCTGCTATAGAAAATTCAAGAAATAAAAAGTTAGATAGGATGTGAAGAAAAAGATTCCTCATATTTTTATGGGAATTTAAACTGGTACAACTTCTATGTAAAACAATATGAAGATTCTGAAAAATTGATCTTAGTATTATATTAAGATCCATTATTTCCATGTTTAGGTATATGCAAAGAATATGGAAATACTAATTGGCTAAAGATATACACACGTCTGAACCCTATGTTACTTATCTCAATACACAATGTATAAACATAGTAATATAAACATAATAGTCAATAAATGAAAACAACTTAAGGACTGGATGACCTATGACTAAATATGTTTGGTATATGTATGTATGGGCATAGTAAATACCTGTAAAATGATGGGATCTTATTACTATGAGAGCATGGATGGACCTGGAAGGCTTATGCTGAGAAAAGTCAGGAGAAATTAAAAAACTGTTAACTTTTACTCATTTGCAAAAATAAAGCAAATAATCTAGAAAAACAAAATAAACTCTTAGACATAAAGAAAAAATGTGTAAGGAAGATAGACTGTCAAAACAGGTATGGATAGGCTGTTCAGTAGAGAATTATGGGCACTAGGTAGTAGATGTGGTTGATACATCTAGTTGATAAGATGAGAAATTGCATGCATGGAGCAATACCCATGTATTATTTTAATAAAATGAGTGAAAATAAAAATATTAATGAATGAAATATGCATAGGTTTCTTTTAATGCAGCAAATGACTAAACTAGTGTTTTGCAGTTGAATATATTTTAGAGTAAAAAGGAAAAAAGATGAGCAGGATATGCTGAATAGTAAGCATCAAATTAAAAAATCATATGAATGACAGGAATAACAATAATGCAAAATTCATGGTACAAGGGTGATTTTAAAATAGAGTTAAAGGGGGCCCGGGAGATAGCATGGAGGTAAGGCGTTTGCCCTTCATGCAAAAGGTCATCCGTTCGAATCCCGGTGCCCCATATGGTCCCCCGTGCCTTCCAGGAGCAATTTCTGAGCATGGAGCCAGGAGTAACCCCTGAGCACTGCTGGGTGTGACCCAAAAACCACACACAAAAAAAATAGAGTTAAAGATCCAGAGAGTAAAATTAACACACTGTTTAAAAATGTTTTACTTGAATCCACTTGTTGAATATAAATATGAAGTTACAGCTTAATCACCTTTTTGTTTTGGTTTGGTTTTCATTTTGAGTATGTCTCATTTATCTTCCTCTAAAGTTAATTTTTTCTTTATTTACTACAACAACTTTTTCTAAATTTGGGGGGTGCATGGAGCCAAATCCATCAATGCTCAGGGAGTACTTTAGGCTCTTCATAGGAATTATTCTTTTCAGGATTTGGGGACCCAAGGGATATAAGCTGGGTCAGTCCCATGTAAGACAAATGTCATAAACTCTGTACTACATCGTAAGTCTTTCTAAATTAAAAAAAAAATTACTTTTTACTGGAATGCATCACCACTTTCTGTGGGGGTTTCTTCTCTCTTTATACTTTTGTTTCAGACCTGCACTCTCAACATAAATGTAAAACAATCAGAAACATATGATCTTAGAAATAACCAGATCAATATACTATATGTACATATGATAAAAGACAACAAATTAATGTTTTTTAATTTGGTATTGTCATTTAATATATATATACACACATACATATATGTCCATATATATAGTACGTAGGAAAATAAAGGAAGATAGTAAGTAGTATCAGAACCAATATGGCATAAACTAAAGGTCATTCTAAGCTAGTATATTAAGAGTAATTTTAATGAAAAATGTTTCATCTAGTTTTAGAGTAACATCTTAGAGTGACTCAGAATATTAATTGAAGGTATATTTAGAAGTAAAATATCAAGAATAAAATCTTATACATAAAACAGTGAGAAATTAATGATGTATATTATAGAATTCCAATATATTTTAGAAATATTTTATGTGAAGGTTTTTAATGTCTTTTCTGACAACTTTTGTATTTGCTAACTTATACTTTTAGAATTGCATCCTAAGATCCTTATACCATTTTGACTTTAAATAGCTTTACTATTTCTATTGAATTTTTAGTGCTATCTTGAAATTCACCAATCTCCTTTGTAAATAGTGTGATATTTTTCCTGTATTTATTACAAACCTTGCATGTCATATGTGTACACATTAATTTTTGAATATTTCAAATATTATTTTTGTAGTATATGGTAATTTATTTACCTAATTTATTAAGTAATATAGTTATAATAACATTAAAGTTTATGATATTGATGTGCAACGTTATTACAATCCACAACTACCACCAAAGTTCCTGTGATCCTCCACCACTGTCCTTATGTTTTTATTATCATTCCTTCTGTAAACATCTGAGGTTTAAAAAACAACTGAGGTCTGTGAATGAAGCTAAGTTCTTGATCGTATGTTTCATATATGAGGCTTTGGGTTTGATCTCTGGCATTTCTCTACACCACACACACATACATATACAAATAACACAAAAAGTGTTATTAAAAATTCAGAGCAAGCTACTTAATATGTATAGTGGACCCCAGTTCCATCCTTGGCATTGCATATAGTTCTTAAAACCCACCAGAAGTGACCCCTGGCCTTGCTTGCAACAATACAGGCAGTCTCAGATAACTCAGCGAAAGAATTGGAGCCCTAGATTATCAGGTCTGCACAGCCAGTTTGACTGTCCCAAGGAACCCAAATACTGCTTAGGAGATCTTCTGCCCAGATACAAACACACCAATCCAGAGCAGAAGCAAAGTTTTAAACAACTACAAGACAAACTCATCTTCCATAGATTTGAAAGGTAGGTTATATATAAACAAAAGTCATGAAATTTAAAATCTGACAAATGAAATCTTTGTGATTAAATTGAATACTGGAAAACAAATATCACATGTTGACAACACTTCTTTAACCCAAAACAGTTTTCCAAAGTGGGTGAGTGGGTGATCCAACCTTCAGGGGTTTGCAGGACAGATCCGAAGAACATTGTAATAGCCTCCAGCACAATTAGTGGTGATCATTGTTGGTTACTTTAAAGAAGATAGATGTTATTGGACACCATGGAGGAATTGTTTTCTTAACAGGAGACTGTAAATAAATTTGGAATCCTATGATCTAAAATAATGAATAGTATGAATAGGACCCTGACTATTGAAAATGTTCACATCAAAACATTAAAGCAGTGAATGTATCTGTCTCCTTGAGAATATTACTCAAGGAGTGCTATTGGTCAGAGTTTAGAGCTACCCTCATCTGCCATCAGACTGTGACATCTGGCCTGTCACAGACACTAGCAAGCTGTATCTGCACAACCAGCCAGGCCTCCTAAATTCTCACTCCTACCCAGTTGTTCTGCCAAATCAAAGTAAGCTTACATAGTCCAGGCAATGCAAGGCATCTTTTTTCTACTTTAGGGAATAAAAACTAAGTAGAACTGTCATAGTGATGGAGAAGAGATGTTGCAAGTTTCAGAGGAGAATGGGTGATGTTGTGTTTCTGACTCACTTACAAGTTGCTGTCTGAATTTGGCTATGCAGAAACTATTCACTCCTGAATAATGCATATAATCCTCACTAGTGGTATAGTTCACTATTCTGAGTGTATGTGTTTTATTATCAACAGGTGAACACAGGGAAAAAATGCTATGTTAGATTTTCAAATATCAAGTTATTATTTGTTTTAGTTTAACTTAGTTCACTTTATTATCATGACTCTGGGATAGAAAATAAATTCTCTGACAGGGAATGAACAGAGCCCAATAAAGTAAAGTAGCACAAAAATCTGAATTTATCTTTTATTCATTTTACCATTAAAGAATTGTTTATACTCATTAGAAGAGATCTTTTTACAGGCCAGAGAAGATAGCACATTGAATGTGGGGAGAACAAGTTTGGTGATGGGTATTCACCTGGTTCAATGTTGATATGTATCTAAAATACTACTGTGAAAGATATGTAAGCCATTATGATCAAAATAAAAATTAAAAAAAGAAGATAGGACATTGGGGGAGGGAGTTTGCTTTGCACATAGCCCACCAGGATTAGATCCCCAGTGTCCCATATGGCCCCATGAGCCTACCAGGAGCTCTGAGATCAGAGTCAAGAATAACTTCTGAGCACTTCCCCCCTACACCAAAAATAATTCCTATTTTTTTGTTTTGGGGCCACACCCAGTGATGCTCAGGGGTTATTTCTGGATTTGGGGACCATATGGGGACGCTAGAATTGAACCCAGGTTCGTCCGGGGCAGCTCATGCAAAGCAAGCGCCCTACCACTGCGTTATCACTCTGGCCCCAAGAACTTCTTTTTTTTTTTTTAGGTTTTTGGGTCACACCCAGCAGCACTCAGGGGTTACTCCTGGCTCTATGCTCAGAAATCGCTCCTGGCAGGCTCGGGGTACCATATGAAATGCTGGATTCGAACCACAGTCCTTCTACATGAAAGGCAAACGCTTTACCTCCATGCTATCTCTCCAGCCCCAAGAATTACTATTTTTTTGCCACTTGAACCAAGAAAAAATATTGTTGCATAAAATGCTAGTCAAAATCTCTCCCTCTATAATTAAAAAGGTTAGTACTTACTTGATTCACCAGGTGACAAAATATAATTATAAATATCTTTTATAATTATATTTGTGTGTATCTAAGACAGGAGTCCAGCATGGTTCCCTGGACACCATATTTCATTCCATGACTCAAACTTTTTAGATGCACTGCTGCCATAGTATTGAGATTATAAGGAACTTTTTGCTCTCTAACTTTTCTAATTTTATATGACTGACATCTCTGTCTAGGATCATGTGTGAAAATTAAAAAGGACAAAAACCTGGAGCTGGAGAGATAGAAACATATTAAGGCACTTGCCTTGCATGCAGCTAATTATTCCAGTTTGATGTCTGACAATGCACATGGTCCCTTGAGCACCATAAACACAGAATCAGATATAAACCTCATCACCACTGTACGTGTCCCAAAATACCAAAGCAATTATAAAAATGACCAAAACATGACTTTAAACATTTCTCCACTTACTTGTACTGTTTTTCCTGAGGGCAATATTCCTCTTTTCTGGATCCACAAACACCAGGCCACCTTTCTAAATCCAGTCTTTCATTGAAGCCTCACAACAACCAGGTAATATCAAGAGATACAATTTTCCCAAGGTAATAACCTAGTAGTTTTTATTGAGAAATGATTTGTTTGTAGACAATGTCTTATTCCAGTAAACCCCTGTGCATGCAGAGATCGAGAAGGAATGCAGTTCTGTGAATTTTCCCTTAGGCAATCTTAGAACCCTCTAGTTTCATGGGTAATAGTTTCCTATATCAACCACATACAGGGCATTAACTGAAATAGGATGCCAATTTCAACAAACTGGATTTAGAGGAGGTTAGAATTTGAGGCTAGATTAGATATTGGATAACATGAAAGATTAATTGTATTAGATATGTGATCAATCTCCCCCAAAATGTCAGAAAGACTTTTAGCTTTCTCAAAATATTCGGAGTAGGATACAACTCTAAGTGTGATCTTAGTATGGGGAATTAAAGTGAATTAAACTCCCAGGCTATGAGAATTTTTTTGCCACTAAGAATGTATATTCCAGACTAGGAAAGGCTCAAAAGGCTGGAGGATGATGTGTAGTGTAGAGGTTATCGCCAGCACTGTAGGTTTCCCCAAGCACCCACTTGGTGTGACCCACAACAAACAAACAAAAAAAAATAAAAGAGGATTACAATTAAAGAGTAGTGCTGTTGAGAACTACTGATCTGGCCCTAGTCTCTGACCAGTTTCTAACTAACGTAGCAATAAAATATCCTCTTTGATGTCCTAGAAGAATGAACTCTGGAGGCCTCATATGGGAGGAGGTTTATAAGCAAATTTACCCTATGTGAGAAATTCATTATATTACTAAGAACAAGAGATGGAGTTTCTCCATTTTCTTAACAAGCCCCCATATTGCTAAACACAGGATAGAGACCCCAGGCACACCTATATATTTTTAACATTTACAAACATGTAAATTCTCCATACAAAAGTGCTTTCATGCAGTTTCAAAAGAACCTACATGGGGTAAGAGATTTTACCCTGACCCAATATTACATATAAGTAAACATCATTCTTAGAAGTTGGTTGATGAAATACTTAGGGAGTAAATGTATGTTGTCCATTATTTCAAATGATTATAAATTTTTCAAATATATACAGTAATATAAAGAATTTTAAAATGATAACAAATGACTCGTGGCATTTATTGCAATGTGCTTTCAATTTTCTGTATAGAAAAAATATGCTGAGAGCAGAAGTGTGGTACAAGGAAAAGTGTTTTCCTTGCACCCTACCAATCTTGGTTCAAATCCCCAGCACCAAAATATAGTACACCAAGCACTGCCAGGACTCATTTCTGAGTACAGAGCCAGGAATACTCCCTGTCCTAGGTTAGCGTGTAGCAAGGGAAACACCCTACC
>PVKC010016730.1:0-20617 GCA_004027635.1 Crocidura indochinensis
AGTTCTGTCAGTGCCCTGTATATTTTGGATATTAGCACTTTATCTGATGGATATTGGGTGAATAGTTTCTCCCACACCGTGTGTGGCTCTTGTATCCTGGGCACTATTACTTTTGAGGTGCAGAAGCTTCTCAGTTTAATGTATTCACATCTGTTGACCTCTGCTTCCACTTGTTTGGAAAGTGCAGTTTCCTCCTTGAAGATGCCTTTAGTCTCAATGCCATGTAGTCTTTTACCGATATGCTGTACTATATACTTATCGTATCAAATCTGATACCAAGGTCTTTAATACATTTGGATTTTACCTTTGTACATGATGTTAACTGGGGGGTCTATGTTCGCTTTATTGCAAGTGGCTAACCAGTTCCGCCAGCACCACTTGTTGAAGAGGTTTTTCCCTGCTCCACTTAGGATTTCGACCTCCTTTGTAAAAAAATATGTGATTGTATGTCTGGGGAGCATTGTTTGAGAACTCCAGCCTATTCCACTGATCTGAGGGTCTGTCTTTATTCCAATATCATGCTGTTTTGATAACTATTGCTTTGTAATACAGTTTAAAGTTGGGGAGAGTAATGCCTCCCCTACTCCCTTTCCCTAGGAGTGCTTTAGCTATTCGAGGGTGTTTATTGTTCCAGATGAACTTCATAAGTGTTTGATCCACTTCTTTGAAGAATGTCATTAAATCTGTATAATGCTATAGTATTGCCATTTTAATGATGTTAATTTTGCCAATCCATGAGCAGATTATGTGTTTCTATTTCCGTGTGTCCTCTCTTATTTCTTGGAGCAGGGTTTTATTGTTTTCTTTGTATAGGTCCTTCACATCTTTGGTCAGTTGATTCCAAGATATTTGAGTTTGTGTGGCTCTAATGTGAATGGGATTGCCTTCTTGACTTCATCTCTTCCCTATCATTATTGATGTATAAAAAGACCATTGATTTCTTTGTGTTGATTTTTGTAGCCTGTCACTTTGCTATATGAGTTTATTGTTTTTAGAAGCTTTTTGTTAGAGTCTTTAGGGTTTTCTAAGTAGAGTGTAATGCCATCTGCAAACAGTGAGAACTTGACTTCTTCCTTTCCTATCTGGATTCCCTTGATACCTTTATCTTGCCTGATCACAAGACTCCTCTGGCTCCACCCATCATTGCAGGTTCAGTCACCTCTGCTGCTGTGTATTTCAAAAGCTCTTCATGGTGGAGTGTTTACCTGAACCAGCAGCAATAGTTTGGAATAGCACATGCATTAAAATGCATGTGGTTGGGATAAGGCTTCACCCTCTTGGGTGTGTCAGCTCACCTCTGTTGCTATACATTCCCTAGGCTCTTTAATGTGGGATGGGTCCTGGCACCATGAACTAGGGCCATTCCCACCACCAGTGTTGTTCTCCCTCCACCTCTGTTCCTAGCATGCATCCCATACCTCCCCACTTTGTCCCATGGACTGCTAGTGTAACAGATCTCTTTTGTTGAGAGCTTGTTGTAGATTGGGTATCGATTCTGGTGTTGGTGACATTGGGTTTGGTGCTTAAGTCTGATCATTTTTTAATTTCCACTCAATATTTATATGACTGGTTGCTCCTGGTGCCATCCATTTCCCCCCCACTCAATTTATGAGTACAAACAAGATATTCAAATTCTTTGGTTCTATTGGAAAAAGAAAAGAAAGAAGAAAAAAGCTGGGAGGAATTGATCTAGAGGCTATAAATATCAATTCAAAAGAAGAAAGGTAAAAAAGCAAAAGCAGAAAAAAAAACAAGCAATGACAAAAAGCACAACAGCAATAACAACAACAACAACAAAAATCATCACCAAAACAACAACCAAAGAAGGAAAAGAAAAAAAAGAATGAAGGGCTGGCATGGCAAGGTTTTGTGATTTTTATTTGCATTTATATTTTAATTTTTTAAAATAGCACAGTAAGTATTGGGGAAGTTAGAAAGGGAATTCCCTTGGCCTAGGAGATACAGAATTTCATCCTTGAAGCATATAGCCCTGGGAGCAACTACAGACTCTATATAAGCTCATTAACAAACTCCAGGTCATTTTATGGTGCCAGGAAACTTACTGTTCAGCTGTGGATGACAAAATTAGTTAAATTAGTTATCTTGATTTTTTAACAGGTCATAGCTCAAAGTCTAGGATAGAATCTTTTGTTATGGTTCTAGAGGATCTACTCAGTCAAGTTTGTTTTAATTAGCCTTCTGTAATTAGTAATCTTAGTTTTTGCACAGATCCGAGGTCGAAGCCTAGGAAAGAGTCTTTCCTTATGGCTCCAGAAGTTCTCCTCAGTCACGGTTGTCAACATCAGAATGCTGGAATTAGAGGTCTTGGTTTTTGCACAAATCCTAGGCCAAAGCCTAGGCTAGTATCTTTCTTATTGGTCCCAGAAAACGTTCTGCCAGTCACAGTTGTCAAAGTCCGTCTTCTGTAATTAGTGATCTTGGTTGTTGCTCACTTCAAAGGATGGTGTGTCTTCTGATTTTATCTTACCATTAAATGATGAGATAGAACAACCTGCTCTTGGGTCAAGTTTTTGCTGTTTCCTTATTGTCAGGTTGTTGTATTAACCGCATGTTGGTGCCAGAGTGGTATTAGGAATTCCCTAGCTGGGAGTTTGGTTCCTGATACTGTTGCAAGGAACTGTTTTGGACTTTATTTGGGATCTGGGGTTTGAGGTTGGATGGTTGCTGTCCGATAATATGGAGTCAGGTCCTCATGACACATGTTCAGGGTGGGAGGTGACCCTACATTATAAAATGTAAGGGTTATTATCCTTAGTAGATAAGAGTTTGTTTCTATACATAAGATTTCCCCCCTTTTTAGTATGCCTATGCAAAAGGAAACGGTGCCATATTACATTGTTGGTGCATTTAGGGGTAAGAATAACATGCTATTCTTTCTCTGTGCAACTGTTCTAAATTTTAATCTTTGATTTGCTGAGTCTTTAAATCATAGATAAATTGATTTACTAGGTACTAGAGATAAAAAGTATTATACTAAGTAAAATAGTTGTTTTACATAAGCATTAAATTCATTAATGTTTTTAGTGCTGCCTCCTTATATTTGATAAGGTGAACAAAAATAAAAATAAGCAAATGAAATTATATAAAACTAAAAGTTTTTACACAGCGAAGGAAAGCCATCACAAAAAATGCAAAGGAATCATCTGGAATGGGAGTAGAACTCATAAATTATCCCATAAGTGATTAACACTGCAAAATATGGAGTTTATGAAACTCAACAATAAAATTTAGACTGCTTGATTAAGAGTGTTAGAGAGAGACTGTTTAACAGTGGTTAGGTCTTGCTTTTAGCCAAGTACATGGCAATCCCATCACCCTATCTACCCCAGTAAATAGTGCAGGAGTTATTCCTGACCACTGAGCCAGGAGAAAGTCTGAGCACTACCAGATGTGACCCCAAATAAATCAGAATTGGGCAGATAATTGGAATAAGCACTTCTATCAAGATTTAGAGATAACAACAGACACATGAAACCAAGTTCATTATCTTTTATAATTAGAATGCAAATAAAAGGCATGGATTATCATGTCCCAACTATAGGAATGGCAGGAATTATAAGTGTAAAAATTGTATGTTTTTATATTTGTATAAAATATAAAAATGGTATATACATTATAAAATCCTATGACTATTCCTCAAAAAAATTAAAACTAGTAGTTCCATATAGCATAGCTACCCCTTCTGGGTATTAACCCCCAAGAAAACATTAAAAAAAACCTAACACAAATAGGTATTTGTATGCTTCTATTACCTGTAATATTCAAGACCTGTAAACAACTTAAATGCTCATTGACAGAAGAAACGATAAAAGATGTGACATATAAACCAGCCTCACCTCTGCAAAAATACTTAAAATAACTGCCGATATGCACCCAAAAAGAGAATTAAAGATCAATATCTCTGGTGAACACAGATACAAAGATCCTCAACAAAATCCTATCAAATAGGATCTAACTTCTTATCAAGAAGGTCATAAACATGAGCAAGTAAAATTCAACCCAGAGATGACTTAACATATGCAAGTCAACTAAGCTAATACACCATATTAACAAAAAGAAAAATAAAAACCGTGTGGTCATATCAATAGATGCAAAAAAGTATTTAATAAGGCCCAACACACATTCATGATTAAAAAAAAATCAACAAGCTGGAATTGGAAGGAACTTTTCTCAATATAGCTAAGGTCATTTACCACAATGCCATGGCCAATATTATATTCAATGCAGAAAGACTGAAAGGCATTCTTCTAAAATATGGTATAAGACAAGGCTGTCCTTCATATCAAGATGGTACTTGAAGCACTTGCCTATCAATTAGGCAAGAAAAAGATATCAAGGGCATCTAGACAGGAAAGGAAGAAGAAAACCTTTTTCTGCAGATGGCATACTATATTATTTATTTATTTATTTATTTATTTATTTATTTATTTGACTTTTGACCACAATTGTAGGTGCTCAGAGGTTACTTCTGGCTTTGTGCTCATAAATCACTCCTGGCAGGCTGGAGGAATAATATAGGATAATGGAAATTGAATCTGGGTCCATTCCAGTTTGGTCACATTCAAGGCAAAAGCCTGACTACTGTGCTTTCACTCCAGACCCAATATGATACTCTATTGATAAAAACACTAAAGACTCTACCAAAAGGTTTCCAGAAAAAAATTCATATAGAAAATTAGCAGGTTACAAAATTAACACACAAATACCATGGTCTTTTTATACAATAATAATAATAATATTAATATCATAATGATGATGATGATGAAAAAGACATTAGAAAAACAATCCAATTGTTTCTCTAAACCTTTAGCACAATCAAAGTATCATTTACTTTCCATAACTTTTGAGAGGATCTTATTTGTTTGGCTACTTATTTTTGTAGACAATAGAACTTGTGGCCTTATATATGCTAGGAATGTTCTCTAGTCCTTGGAACTACTCCCCTTAAACGATTTGTATGTTCTTAATGAACAACTTTTGACACATGCTATATCACTATTGTTATTTTTGTGTGTCTTTTGACATTTTAGTTAACAGTTGTAATTTCTTGAATGTTGTTTTTATTTTTGACATGTACAAAATAGATTCCATAGTCATAACTTTAAAAATAGTCCTAACCAAATTTTGGTGATGGGAATTCCCCTGATTTAATGTTAATATGTACCTAAAATATTACTGTGAAAGATATGTAAGCCACTATGATCAAAATAAAAATTATATATTAAAAAAAAAGTAAAACAATCCCACTCTCAAGAGTACCACAGAAACTCAAAATCCTTGGATTAAATTTAACTAAAGACGTGAAGGACCTACACACACACACACACACACACACACACACAAACTATAAAATACTGCTTTAATAAATAAAAGAGGACACGAGGAAATGAAGACACATACCCTCTTCATGGATTAGGAAGATAACTTTAGTAAAAATAATATATTCCCTAAGCATTGTACATATTTATTGCAGTTCCTCTAAGGATATCAAAGAAATTCTTCTCAGTGAACCAAGCACTCTGGAAATTCATTGGAACCAAAACTGCTCACAATAGTTAAAGCAACCATTAGAAAAAATAAGATGATCGGTCCAGGAGATAGCATGGAGGTAAGGCGTTTGCCTTTCATGCATAAAGGTCATCGGTTCGAATCCCGGTGCCCCATATGGTCCCCTGTGCCTGCCAGGAGCAATTTCTGAGCATGGAGCCAGGAGTAACCCCTGAGCACTGCTGGGTGTGATCCCCCTCCCCCCCCCAAAAAAAAAAACAAAAAAAAATAAGATGGGAGGCATCATTTTCCCCAATTTTAAACTGCACTACAAAGCAAGAGTCATTACACATCATGGTATTGAAATAAAACCAGAATTTCAGATCAATGGAATTGACTGAGTATCCATAGAGTGACCATAAACATACAATTAATATTTGATAAAGGGACAAGAAATGTAAAATTGAGCAAGGAAAGCCTCTAACAAATGGTGTTGGAGGGGCTGGAGTGGTGGTGAAACATGCGACTGACCTAGTACAAATCTTGGTTTGATTCCCCAAATGTTCCATGCGGTATCTCACATGGTTTCCCAAGCCAGAAACGATTTCTTAGCACAGATCTAGGAGTAACCCTTGAATATCACTGGTCCCCAAACAAACAAAAACAAATGGTGTTGGAACAATTGGTCAGCTACATACTATAATAACAATATTGTATAATAAATGTGAATTCAGACCTGTGACTAACACCATGCACAAAAATCAAAGCAAAATGAATTAAAGGCCTTGATAAGACCTAAAATTATAAATTTGTACAATAAATATAGGAAAATTGTTCCATTATATTGAGACAAAGGCATCTCCAAAGAGGAAACACCTTGTACAAACAAGTGGAAACCAAGACAAATAAATAAGACTTCATTAAACTGAGAAACTCCTGCACTTCAAAGGAAACAGTGACTAGTATACAGAGGCCACCCATGGAATTGGAGAAACTATTCACCCAATATCTATCAGATAAGGGGTTAATATCTAAGCTATACACGGTATTGACAAGACTTAACAAGAATAAGACATCTAACCCCTTCCAAAAACGTGAAGAAGAAAAAAACAGACATTTTCTCAAAGAAGAAACGCAGTTGGCCAAAGGCACATGAATGAATGCTCATCACTAATTTCAAGAAGATGCAAATCAAAACAACAATGAGGTACAATCTCATGCCACATAGTCTGACACACATCACAAAGAACAAGAACAACCAGTGCTGGCATATATGCAGGGAGTAACAAACTGTCATTCACTGTTGGTAGGAAAGCAGTCTAGTCAATTCTTTCTGAAAACAATATGGATATTCCCCAAAAATCTTCATATTGAGCTCTAATATGATCCAGCAATACCACTACTAGGAATATATCTTAGGAACAAACAACAATAACAACAAAACCCCAGCAATAAGAAAAGGTCCTCTGCACTCCTATTTTTATTGCAACACAATATACAATAGGTAGAAGATGCAAACAACTATGTGTGCAACAAAAGAGAAGCAAAAGAAGTGGTAGAACATCTACACAATGGAATATGATGTAACTTTTAGAAAAAATAAAGTAATAAAGTTTGCCATTACATATCTGGACATGGAGATAACATGCTGAGTAAAATGGGTCAAAAGGAGAGTAGTCTCATTCATCTGTGGGATTTAATAAAAATAAAAGACAGGATGGTAATAATGCACAGAAACAATAGTGATGCTGGCTTAGAGGACCAGTTCACAATATGACATTTACCACAAAGAGTGGTGAGCACAGTTAGAGAAATAACTGCACAAACAACAACTGTGACAATGATAGTGGGTGAAAGAAATAAAATGCCTGTCCTGATGAAAGGCAGTGGGTAGAGAAGGAGGGAAAGTTACACTGGTACTGGGAGGTATATATTTAGTGACTGATACCCAACTATGAACACTTTTGTAACAATGGTGCTTAAATTAAAAAAAATCATTAAAAATTGTTAAAAAAAACTTGAGAAATGCATCAATAGCAACACAATAATAGTGATTTCAACATTTTGTTATCACCCCTTGATAGATTGACCTCTCTTAAATTTAAGAAAGACATGTGGGTTCTGAAGTAAGAAATAGAAAAGAGTGCATTAGTAGACATAGTGATCTCTTCATTCCAGAAAATGAACACACAGTCTTCTCCAATGTACCTTGGATATTCTCCAATAAAAATCACAAGCTGGGCCACAAAACCATATTATTTTATTTTTTTTCTTTTCTTCAAACAGAACCACATAATTTGAACCATCTTATTTCGCCCCACAAATTGAAGGGGAAATAATGGAGGATACCAAGACCAGACAGTGTATGAACATTAAGTATAAATAAAAAATTGATCAGACTTAAACAACAAATCCAAAGTCAATGACAACAGAATCGAGATCCAATCTACAACATGCTAGACACAGAGGGGACCATTTATACTAGCAACCCAGGTGGTATAGAAGGGGGATATGGGATGCATGCTGGGAACAGAATGGAGGGAAGACAACATTGGTGGTGGGAAGGCCCCTGATTCAATGCCACTATGAACCTAAAAAATTACTGTGAAAGATTTGTAATCCACTTTGGTTAAAATAAAAATGTAAAAAAATGATTAACCCTCTTAAACTTCAGTTTGTAAATTTGTAAAATCAATAAAATAATACAATACAATAATAAAAAACTAGCCTTCATAAAACAAAGAGAATAGAAATTGTTTTTGCTATAGTGTTAGATTTAAATGCACTAAAAATATAGATGAATTACAAGCAGACAAGGAGAAATTACTTTAAAACATTAAAATTTTACAGTTGACTACTAAACAACCAGTACACAGACATGAGATCATAGAGAAAATAAAAAATTCCTGGAAACAGAGCAGAGCGGTGGCACAAGGGGTAAGGTGTCTGTCTGCCTTGCCCACACTAGCCTAGGACGGATCATGGTTCGACCCCCAGCATCCCATATGGTCCCTCAGGAGTGCTTTCTGAGCATATACTCAGGAGTAACCCCTGAGCGTCACTGGGTGTGTCCCAAACACCAAAAAAAAAAATTCCTGGAAACAAAGGCGAATGAAGACAAGAATTATAATCTGTGGGACAAGGCAAAAGCCATATTAAGAGGAAATTTTATAGCTAGCATTCATCAAATGGGAAAAAAAGACAATATAAATCGTTTAATGGCATAGCTAAAGTTATTGAAAAAGAGCAACAAAATGAGCCAAAATTAAACAAATTGACCAGAAATTAATAAATTGAATACCCAAAAAGTAATCCAAAAGATCAATGAAAGCAATAGTTGATTCTTAAAAAAAATTAAAGCATACTTATAAACCATCAAGAATACTCACAAAGAAAGGGAAAAAACTTAATAAGCAGTATCAGAAATAAAAAATCACAATCAGAGATTATTTTGAAAATCTTTATGCCAACAACTAAGGGAACTTGAAAGAAATGAATACTGGACTCCTACAATCTTTCAAGGTTGAGCCAAGATGATAAAGAGAATCTGAACATACCTACCATCCCTGAGGAAATGATGGGGATAATCAAAGGCCTTCCCAAAAGTAAAAGTCCAGAACTAGAAGGATTCACTTGTGAAGTCTTTAAAACCTTTAAAGAGAATCTACTGTCAATACTATTCAAGGTCGTACAGGAAATTGAAGAAATAGAACACTCCAAATAGTTTATAAGAGGCTAACATCATCACCTTGCTACCAAAGGCAAACAAAGGCATCACAAAAAAGAGAAATGACAAGAACTCTGAAGTAAATCAGAGAAGAAATTACTGAATTTTCTCACAGTATATACCACTATATTTAGTGTATATTAGTAGGTTTTCTCACTGTGATATAGAGTGGTATATAGAGTAACAATTTAAAGGAGTGGAAAATATCAAATAATAGAAACTACTTGACCTTGAATTGCAACTGAAATATCCCAAGTAAAGTGAGAAGATTGCAGGGACCCTGATGAGGTAGATTGGAGGTATTGTTAAAAATTGATCAATAAATTCTGACAAAATAATAGAGACAAGGGCTTAGAAGACCAGTCCATTACAAAACTTGCCACAAATAGTGGAAGAGTGCACTTAAGGCAGAGAGGCACTATTATGACAATGATAATTGGAAATTATAACTGGATAAGAATTAGGTGCTGAAAGGAGATAAAGAAATAGATACAATACCCTTAACAACAATATTGCAAATTAAAGTGTCTTAAAGAGGGTGAGAAAGAAAGATAGAGTGTTAGAGAAAAAATGAGAAAGAGAAAGTGAGAGTGAAAAAGAAAGAGAAACAGAGAGAAAGTAGTAAAAATATCTGCCCTATAGGCAGGAAGGAGGGAAACTGGGGCCATCGGTAATGAGAAATGTACATTGGTAAGGGGTTTTATATATTGCATAACTGAAACTCTATCATGGATAACTTTTTATCTGTGAATAAAAGTCAACTGTATTATAAATAACCTTGTAACCAAAGCATTTGAATAAATTAATAAAATTACAAATATTTCTGAGTTGTGTAGAGATAAAGTTAGTACTGTGTATTTTAAAAATCATAGGCATCAACACTTTTGGAAGGTTGAAATTAATCCAAATTATTGAAAGAGTTAAAGAGTTGCATAGGGAGCATGATGTTATTTCAAAACATGTATTTACTTTTTGCTTGTTGTTTTGATATTTGGACCACATCCAGCTGAGTTTTAGGGTTTACCCCTAGTTTTTTGTTTAGGAATCACTAGTAGAGGCACTTGAAGTACAGATTATTAGGAAGCGGTGTCGCATTTGGTGCCAAAAATGGTCAAGATGTAGACAGTCTGGTCATTAAACACCTATGTAACAAAAATTAAAAGCAAATTAAGTGACGAAAGTGCAGGTATAAGGAGAAGCAATATTCTAGGAGAGGCTAATTCAATGTAGTTTTGAGGTAAATAAAGGTGAAAACAAGTAAACAGTCCATAGATTGGAAAGGCTCAGGTGTTTAGTTCAGAGGCCATCAGAAGGCCAACTACTAGTGATGGTGAACAAATAAATAGGACTTGAGGGACAAAGTAATTGTACATGGGTTATGTTTTAATGTTCTTTGGCTGAACGTTCAATGTTAAGATATCAGCAAGGGAACTTCTTCTGATAATTCTGTTTATGGATGATTGTCCTTCCACTGTAACTTTACCTTGCCCTCTTTCTTTGCATCTTTGTTCTCATAATTAAAAATAAAAAATTAAAAAGAAAGAAAAAAGAATGCTGATGCATAGGCACATGACAATGTTTCACCAATGTACTGTGCTTCCTTATGATTGGGTGTGCTGTCTCTGTCAGACATTTGTCTGACCATTGAAGGGCACAGAGCAAGTGTATGTGACATTAGTTCTGTAGCATTCACTCCCTTGGCCAATGATAGAATGGAATTGGTGATCAAATGTGTGGCAGGCAGATTTAAAGCGTCTCTAAATGTCCATATATGAATAATTGGCGAATAGGTGATATCACACATGGTGAAATTAAGCTCATAGCTAGAATTAAAGTTGTACCTTGGTATTATTGAGACTGGGATTCATTCATATTGAATTCATCCATATTGTCAATCAGGAAACATTTTGAAATACTCTAAATTGTTTTTATTAACAGTGAAAATTGTTTGATTTTGCTTTCCTCTATTTGTATACAGAAGTTTTACCATTATATACATTACCTGACTACATATCCTCAGGATAGTCCATGATCATGACCAAATACATTTTAGAAATAGGAACTATAAATGACTAAGTAACCTTAACTTGGGCCAATACAAAGATAGTGCACAGAACTTATCTCTTGCAGTGAAAAAGTGAGGATGGATTCCCTCTCATGTGAGTTAACACATGGCCCTTGGCATTCATGACACTTGATGAAGATTATTATTAGGACACTGGAGTACCTGTCTTTTTGGTGAAGAAAGAGAAAGCAGAAAGCTCATTCTTCTTTAACCCTGAAGACTTGTTGTGATTAAGAGTAGGGGGCCGGAAAGATAGCACAGCAGCGTTTGGCTCTGCAAGTAGCCAATCCAGGACCTAAGATGGTTGGTTCCAATTCCGGTATCCCATATGGTCCCCCGTGCCTGCCAGGAGCTATTTCTGAGCAGATAGCCAGGAGTAACCCCTGAGTACTGCAGGGTGTGGCCCCCCCAAAAAAAGAGTACACAGTTCATTCTCCACAACTTACTCCTCAGAATATCAGGGGAAAACCTATGCTAGGTCTAGGACAGATTAATTTTTACTAAGGATAACTTGAATTAATTTCATAACTGATTGCAAAAATGTGATTTGAATCATATTTATTACCAAGTTTTAGGCTCTGATGGTGCCATCAAGTAGTTATTAAAAATGCCCCAACAAGTCTCTCTATATAGATTAAGGGTAAAATATGCTCCAGGTATAGCTAAAATATTGTAATATTAAAGATGAACAGAGGGACAGTAATTACGCATCACTGTCTTATCATCAGAAACAATAGAGATCAGAAGAAAATGGAATATCTTTAAAGTGTTGAAAGGAAAAAATAACTATGAAAGTAGAATTTTATATCCAGCAAAAACATCTTTCAGGCATGAAGGCAATATAAAGACATTTTCACATGAAAGAAAACTAAAAGGATATGCCTTGCCCATGACCTACACTAAAAGTCATTTTTAAGCTGAAAGAAAATGAAACCAGATGGAAGCTCACATCTGCAGGAAGAAAGGAGTCATTAAAGAGATAATAAATTTGTGGGTTACTATTAGTATTTTTGCTTAATTTATCCAAAGGACACATTATTGTCCAATATAGGTATTGGAAAAGTGCAGTCAGTGGGTCACATTCAACCCATGTCCTCTTTTATAAATAAACTATTATCAGAATACAGTCATGTCCATCCCTTTATTTCCCTGCTCATTTTTCTAATGTAACAGCATAGCTGAATAGTTGTGATATAAATTGTGTGACCTTAGATTCTAAAATATTTATGATCTGAATCTTCACAGGAAATGTTTAGCAACTCCCAGGTTTAAAAGAAAACTAATATCAAAGACTTGTAATATATATAGCTATAGTATATATGATAAAAATATGAAACTATATGACTGAATGATTGAAAATCTATAGAGTGGTACAAGACTAATTCTAAGTGACACAGTAATAAATCAATCACTCCTGGGGCCCGGGAGATAGCATGGAGGTAAGGCGTTTACCTTTCATGCAAAAAGGTCATCAGTTCGAATCCCGGTGCCCCATATGGTCCCTCGTGCCTGCCAGGAGCAATTTCTGAGCATGGAGCCAGGAATAACCCCTGAGCACTGCCAGGTGTGATCCCCCCCAAAATAAATAAATAAATAAATAAATCACTCCTTACACCTGAACCACATGAGAATCTTCTCCCTCTTTTCTAAGATAATTAGATATAAAAATAATATTAAGTTATTAATATATAATGTTTCAACAAAAAGTTGACATATTGGAAAATGAATCCCTTGATGTGCTAGCAACTGTTTTTCTTTTCTTGACACTTGGCAAATCTGATAAAGACATTGAGAACCTGCTGGGGTAATTTACTGTCTTCGTGTTTGTTTTGGGTTCAGGCCCCAGATGACCCATGAAGTGTTGTGTCTCTCCTGGGAGAATGAAATAATAAAGTTTAGACCTACTTGAAGTCTTTTTCTTATTTTTCAGATGTGCTTTAACTATTTGTTTTATCTAATGAATATAATCTTATTGAAATATGTCATGCTTTTCATAAAGTTGAACAGCTTTTTATGTAACAGCTTTCTTACTAATTGATCATTAAATAGGGCATTAAAATGTCATAGAAGACTATTTTATAACAAAATTTGCAGAATATTTTACTCCTCCTCTTGATAGGAATTATGAAAGAAACATACATTAAAATAATGTTCTAGCTCAGATCAGATGATGTTTATTACATTCCCGATGGGGTCATTAAATGTCATATTTTTCCTGTTTTTCCACTTTTTATTCTAAAGTCTACTATTGCATTCACACAAAGGATTAGCTTTTGTTGCCCTATCAAGCTTCTGTTCTTTCAGTTACTGTTTAGCACAGTAATATAAAAGTATATGGAATTTATATCTTTTTTCTCAGGCAGTGCTTATTTTATCATTATCAGAATTATTTTACACAAAATATTGTCATAACAATATTATTTAACTTCCAAATTTCAGATTTTATAAATTGAAAATTATATTACCAAATAGTTTTAAAATTGTTTTACCAAATTGTATTATTAAATATTTTTCACATTATCCTTCTTAATAAACATTCTACACTGTAGAATTTAAGACAGGGGATTCAGTACAAGTACTTTACAATTATAACCGGTATGAGTTCAAGTTACTTTACTTTTCACTAAAATCTAGCAATTTGGTAACTGAAATCTCTATATTAGACAGAGCTGAAAATTAACTATGGGAAAGTGCTTTGCAAACCTTAGGCTGCATCATAATCAAACCTTCTCACTTGGCCACATGTGATGCAGATCAGTTCAGAAAAGGAATTCAGTGACTTCAAGGAAAACCATGGTCTTTCTAGAAAATATAATACATAGATTATATGCCATCTAGGTTCAGTATAGAGTTTAAAGTTATTCAACTTGGTTTCTTTCAAGCCAAACAAAAGTTTGTGTATTGTTGGTATTAATCAATATTGAGAAATAATAGGTCTCCTCATTTTTTATCTTTATTTAAGCACCATGACTACAAACATGACTCTAGTTGGGTTTCATTCACAAAAAGAACATCCCCCTTCACCAGTGAAACATTCTCACCATCAATGATGCCCCCATATCCCTCCTTCCACATCCTCTTTCTGTATTCAAGACAGGCATTCTACTTCATTAACATTGTCATGGAGTTGTTGGTGTGTTATTATCTCTAAGTGTATTAACCCCTCTTTGAGGTGGTTTTATATCATGAGTCTGTCCTTCTGGCCTTCATCTCTGGGCATTATTATAGTAATGTCTTTTATTTTTCTTAAAACCCATAGATGAGTGAGACTATTCTGTGTCATTTTTCTTTTACTTATTTCACGCAGCATAATAGATTCCATGTCTACCCATAAATGGAAAAATTTTATGACTTCATCTCTCCTGATGGCTGCATAATATTCTATTGTGTATATGTACCACAGTTTCTTTAGCCCTTCATCTGTTAAGGGCATGTTGGTTGTGTTACAGACTGCTAATGTCTGTAACAGGTTGTTTCCAGAGTCTGGCTATTGTAAATAGAGATACAATGGTGCAATATTAGTGCAAGGAAGGGATTTTTGTATTGCAATTTTATGTTCCTATGTTATATTATATATCCCAGGACCTAAGAGTTTGTGAAAGGGTTCTGTATTTGCCTTGCATGCAGACATCATGTTTGATCACAGACACTGCATATGATTCACCAAGTACTACTGGAATGATTCTTGAGCTCCGAGTCAGAAGTGGCCCTTGAAGAGCAATAAATATGTCTCAAATGCAACTCCCCTTCCCCAGTAAATTTGAATTTTCAAAGATTTCCCAAAATGTCCAGTGACATTTTATATTCATAGTGAGTTGCCTCAAGCACTTCTGATCCAATGAGAATGGAAGGGTGGAGTTTAGGTGAATTTAGCTGGTCATTTTAAATATTGCCCACTAAAAAGGTATCCAGTCAAAAATGAATAGTAAGATAGTTGGGGGTGTGAGATAGCAGCAAATAAAAGAATGCCCTCTGTCAACACTCTCCTTTTCTCTTTGCAAATGACCAGGAAACTAGGTAAGGGCTCATGCACCCAGACAACTGGCTGGGGGCTATGAGAGCTTGTAAAATGGGGAAGGTGACATAATACAATCAGGTTATGGAAGACCAGGCAGCAGAACCATCAGAGAGAAGTCAGACATTTAGTCAGTGGCAATATGCAGGGCACAAGAATCTCACCCATGTACACTTGGCAGTGGCTGCAGACTTAGCTGAGACAGGAGCATGTTGGGGTACAGTGTGATAGAAGCCCTGTGACAGGAGAGTATATGAGTCACAATGTTCACAGTGGCTGTGGTTAGAGACTATGGAAGTGTATATTAGAAGGGGAATAATATATGGACAAGAACAGGACATCACAAACCAGAGGTGAGAAAAGAGGGATAATACTTGTGCAGTGGACTGGAATATAAGGCAGATAGAGTGGTTTTGTGCATGAGTAAAAGGAGAAGTCCTGTCATTTGAGAAGAGGTCCAAACCGATCTACTTAAATTGTATAAGCTCTAACTTCTTAACCTTCTGAATCTTTTTGCAAACTTTCATATAATTCTCAAAGTCTATCAGCTCAGAAAAAAATCAATCATTTTGCAAGTACTTCTATAGACTTCTAAGTCTAAACATAGTATATAATCAAATAAGATATTTTATAGATGTCCAATCTAATATTAATTCCCAGAAATAGATATAATAAGATTACTCTTATTTTAGATTGAGGAATATTATAATGAAGAACTTTGTTCAACATAGTCAATAACAGCAATATATTTATTTTTGTTTTATATTTTATTAGAGGCACCATTATTTACAGCACTCAATATAAAGTTTCATACATAAAATATTCCAATATTCATACCTTTTCCATTACCTCAGAGGTTCCTTCTGCCCACACATATCTCTAGACCAATTTTCAGATTTTCTTTGTCCTGGGACTTACATCAACAAAATCTGATTTCTGGGGCTGGAGTGATAACACAATGGTTGTTTGCCTTGCATGGGGCTGATCAGGGTTTTAATCCTTGGCATCCCATATGATCCCCTGAAGCTGACAGAAGTGATTCCTGAGTGCAGACCCAGGATTAAGCCCCCCATCTTCACCTATCCCAGATCTCTGGGAGGACAGGGAACAGACAACAACAAGCAAAAGGCTCATAAACAAATTGCACAATTTAATCTAATATCTGCTTTGCTTATATGTGCCTGGAAGGAATACGGATTTGTGCCTTGAATGTTCAGGCTAAAAATGTATAAATTATGTGAATACTCCATTCTTGGGGCTCCAAGTCCCCCTGACTTGTAGTTCTTCAGCACAAAGTCTTAAAAAAATCTATCTCGGTATTTTTCACTCTGTTCTGGGAGGCAATTGGTCACCTAACATTGCTTAGTCTTTCTATTGTTTTTCTCACATCTAAGAATTAATCAATAGCCACAATTTTCATGCTCAATGATGTAATGTGTAGAAAGCATAATGGATTCTGGTTTTAGGCAGATAAGAAATGTGTGATATTTATCATATGTTTATATACATTATTGGTTTTATGTACTATTTAAATAATAATAACACACATATATGGATATCATGTAGAATGATGGATGGCATGTAGGCCTTCAGCACACAAATTATGCTTGCAAGTATTTAATTTGTTGTACTATCTTTTCTGCTTCTTTCACTTTTTATTACAGTTTTACATATTTTATTTTCTCCTAATACTATTTTGACATTTTATTTCTATATGTCCTTTTTTTCTATCCATCTTTATATATAGACACAAATATCTATTTGATGTTTTATTTCTATTTGTTCCTTTTCTATACATCTTTATATATACACAAATATCATCTATCTTATTTACTATTCTGAGAATCAGTCTTGAAGATAAGAGCTCAATAAATAATTGCAATGAATCCGCAAGCAAGGAATGAGAGTAGCAGCTACTTTGAAGGTGAGGATCAACTGAGAAAACATATTTGAGCAATTCAATTAATTGTCATTACACAGAGAAATCTCCATGAACTCCATTAGTAATACTCTGCAAATTTAATATAATATATGAATCTGTTCTTGTCTCCAGGAGGCACCAAATCCATAGTAAGGAAGAGAGCACACAAAATAAAGCACTTGTTTTGATAAAAAAAATATAAAACCACAATTTCTGGTACACTCAGAAAGGAGTAATAAAAGTTCCTTATAGTAACAGGATGATTACTGCTTCTATGAGAGGCTCCCTAGGATGCTAGAGGTAAAGATATTTCAAGGTTAATAGAATCATCTAACAGTGGTCCTCAAGCTATGGCCCGCGGGTCACATATTGTATTTGTTCCCGTTTAGTTTCTTCACATCAAAATAAGATGTATGCAGTGTGCATAGGAATTTGTTCGTAATTTTTGTTTTTACTATAGTCTGGCCCTCCAATGGTCTGAGGGACAGTGAACTGGGTCCCCGTTTAAAAAGTTTGAGGACCCCTGAAATACCTGTAAGGTAGAGAGAACATTTTCAGGTGATGATGAACATTGGAGGTGCAATCAGGTTGAATTTTGGTTGCATATACGGCAGTGATGAGGCAAGACTGAAGAAGTTGGCTGCAGTTTCAAAATGGAGGACTGAAGCAGAAAGCTCTATTATTTTTACTGAGGCAGGTTAGTCACAATTGAATTAGGAGAAGCATAAAAAAAAAACTCTCATGCAATGATTATGGATTTTCTTTGTTATATGGATGTCAAACAATTTCTACTTATATGTTATCAATATTCTCAGCCACTCTGCAGGACTAACAACACGGTTTTTATTGTTCTGTTTCATACATGAGGATGATGTTCAGTTTCCTGGTTGCAAATCTGGAGCCTTTTCACAAATATTGTAAAATTTTGGAGAGAGAGGGCACACCAGGCAGACCTCAAGGCTTACTTCTGGCTCAATATTCAGTGATTACTACTAGCAAGGTTCTAAGTACATATGGGATCCCAGGGATCAAATTCAAGTTGGTCACATTCAAGGCAAGATCCCTACTTGCTGTGTTATTGCACTAACCGATTTAGTTGCTATATTAACTGATTAGTTTTAACAGTCCCTGGGCTAGGATGGGCAGGCTGGAATTCAAAGACTAATTCCATGCTAAGTTCACAAGCATACATATTTTTGTTTCTCTCTGGCATCCAAGTTTTACTGACTTAAGTAGAGAGTGGTAGGGGAAATGTCATTTCCTGTGCTAATTTCTCTTTATTTTCTTAGATCACCTCAGATTGCATTCAGGTTTGTTTCATGTGCTCAAGGATAACTTTTGGTGGGAACAGGAGATGATATGAAGTGACAGGCATCAAATCCATCCTAACCAAATGCAAAACAAGCACACTCTTCACTGTACTGTTGCTCTGGCCTCTACAGATCATTTTTAGTTGTTCGCTTGGTGTTGAAAAATCCACTTCACCTCTCTCATTTCAGTTGCAAAGTGACACGATGATGAGATGATGTCAAGAGTTTGTGTGAAAAATCAAAATCAGCCTAAAGTCCAAGATTAATAATGTTTGAAGGCAATTTAACACAGAAGAAAACTTATTTTCTGAGTTATTTGGGTGATAAAGCCATTGTTTTGTTTTGAATCTATATACAAATGACAGTTTTTATTTATTCCTTTAAGAAAAATTCTAGCTTCTATCTGTAAGCTGAAATTCTTTTGTTATCTCTATAGATACAAAAATCATATATTTTATATGTACAAATTTAGATATATATTCCCAGACTTAATACTAAATATACACACTGAATGAAAGATTGACATCATTGGGAACATATTAAGTGCTATGTAAAATATTAAACGTTACAAATGAGAATTATTTGAAACTTTAATACCTTATTAATATGTGAGGTGATAATTTGAAATAACATTATCATTAATAATAATCATGAAGTGATAATTATCATCTCACAATGTTTCAAATACACTGAAAAGATGGTTACCCTCTAACCTCAACTACGAACTTTTTAGATAGAAATAACATTTGGGGGCATTGTCATGCTGGATGCCATGGAATCTCCTTTATGATTTCTTTTGGAATTTAAATTTCTTGGTGATTTTCATGTTGAAACTGATGTGCTCTGGTCTCTTCTGTATTGTTCTGCATCAGTACTCCTTGATGAGCTCACCAGACTCATTGCAGCTGCAACACTCACTCATACATCGATAACTCTCTTTGAAGACACAAAGTCCCTTTTTTATGATTCTTTCATAATTGCTTTCCCCTTGGATGATGCATCTGTGAGCCACTCGTTTGCACACATGAACTCTTATCATCGTCACTCTCATGGCCCGCTTGCCTTTTCAAAGCAACAGCTGGAATAGTCTGAGTATGAGAATGTGTATGCTTCTATGAAATTTCCCTCACCCTTTGTGCATGGAAAAGAGCCAGGAGAAAATACATCTAAGAGTGTGAAAGTTTGAATGCCTACAGTAAGCCTACAACTGTATATAATGTTGTCCCACCAATATTTCTATTATCCTAACATTTGAGAAAGATTTAAGTGGCAGCTAGAAACAAGGCAATGGTATAAAATGATCAGACCCGTTCACAAAAATCTGTTTTATGCTTCCCACTTTTTTTTATAAAGCGAAAGCAGCAAAATAAATTAATTAAAAAATAACAAAAAACAGGGGATAAAAACTGGCAAATCAAACTATTAGATCCTGTCGTTAATTTCCGTGTTGCAATACATAAAGTCTTTAAATACCACAAACTGACATAAATTTGAAAAATCAGATTAAAGCTAACCTAAAGCAGCTAAGACTCATGGGTTTCCAGATTAATAAATTTCTGGTATTTTCTTGCCCCTTTCCTCAAGATGAAGAAGTAGCACATTGTTTTACAATCAAACTGATATGATGGAAATTGGTCATTATGTCTTTCTTTCAAATAGGAATGTGCAACTTTTTTTTGGGGGGGGAGCTACACCCAGCGGTGCTCAGGGGTTACTCCTGACTGTCTACTCAGAAATAGTTCCTGGCAGCCATGGGGAACCATATGGGACACCGGGATTCGAACCAACCTCCTTTGGTCCTGGATCGGCTGCTTGCACGGCAAACGCCACTTTGCTATCTCTCCAGGCCCAGAAAGTGCAACTTATGTTCAATGCCATTGAAGCAGACAAAAAAAGAATGGTAGAATCAAATTATACTGAGAGAAATGCAATTACTAAATAAACGACAATGGGATATCATGTCATGATTTCAGTGTATGAAAATTTACAAGGGGTTAAATACTCTGGGAATGGGTCGTCCTTGGTTTGAGAAACAAATAAAATATCCAGTGAGCATTCCAAAAAAAAAAAA